>JAOXJP010026256.1:0-17042 GCA_025762735.1 Platanus orientalis
GTGACACCCCATATTGGGACCCTCCTTGCTGCATACTTGTATACAAACCCTCCTTCTTCTATCTTTAATTACTGCAAGTAGAGGTTGGAAGTAGAACTATACTAAGAAATTATAGGACCCCTTTTCTCTAATAATTCTTTTGTTTCTTTCCTTCATCTCTCCCTTTCCCTTTCCCTTTCCCTTTCCCTTACCAGAGAGAGAGAGAGAGGTGGGAGGAATTTGGAATTGCAGCAGGGAAAGATGTTTAGGAGAGGTGGGGGAACGTGGTGAGGAATCGGAAAGGGAAATCTGTACCAGATGGGTTGAAAAAAAAAAATAGAGAGACAACTGGAAAGATGGAGCGAGAAAGAGAACTCCTACGAGTGAGTGCTGGATAAAAATTAATATATTAATTCCTTAAATTAAAACTATGATAACAGTAAAGAAAAGAGAAAAAAAAAATCGAAACAACAACAACCAAAGGTGCAAAATGAGAGAGATGGAGATGTTGTTACTTGTTACTTATTATTATGATGTTTTTTTATGATGATGATGATGAGAGAGAGTGAACGAGGAAATGATAAAACAAACCAGATGCTTCGTTGTCAGCGGGCTTACTTTGCAGCTAATAATAGTTAAAACTGAAGGGAGCGGGGGCACATAAACCCCTTCTTCTTTTTCTCTCTCTTTCCCTTTCTCTCTCTACTCACCCATCTCACCATCACGCCTCCTCCTCCTGGAATCGGAATATCTTCGTTTTAAAACTTGACCATAGTTACCTTTAGCCCATAACCTAACTATCCTCAGTAACAATAAATAAATAATAATAATAAAAATACCGTTGCTACAATAAAAGCTCAAAATAAATAAGAAAATAAAAAAGATAATTTTTTGTAATAGCATATATATATATATATAGAGAGAGAGAGAGAGAGAGATTCCTATATAAAGCAGAACTAATGAATTAATAATATAATTCATTCAGAATGAATTATAAAATATATATAATGATTGGAGTAGTAAACGAAATGAGCTATAAAGAAACGCAGAAAATAAAAGAACGGATTTTTTTAGGGGAGGAGTTCACACCATCTTCAGTCTGAATGGACTGCTAATAGTCTAGTGATGTGACACGCTGTTTGACAAAGGGTACAATAATAAATGTATGGTACTTATCCACTGTGTATTTATCATAATACCCTCCCTTGACAGTGCGTATTGACTCAAACACTCTTTTATGAGACCACATGTCACATACTGAATGATAATGGAGTGGTACTGTCCATTCGGACTGTAGATGATCCAAATGGGGGGGTAAAGAAAAGAATTCAGAAATAAAAAGGTTTTTTTATTTGTAGCAGACAAGAAATATTGAAACAGCTGTAACAAGGGCCCCACATATGAAAGGGGCGGAACGTGCCGGGCGATTATCGCGGATCCCACAAACCCCAACTGCCGTGCCATCTTATTTAAGACAGAATCGGAGTCACGGCGCCTGATTCCAAGCAACCAACCAACCCCATACCATACATGCAATGCGATATTATAGATCAAGTGCTCTCTCTCTCTCTCTCTCTCTCTCTCTCTCTCAACCACAACAATCGGTGTGATATTTAAATGTAGGTCAAATGGTTAAATGGTTTTTTTTTTTTTAACTTTTTACTTTATTACAATTTGTGTTGACATTTATAAAGAAAAGGTTCAATAACATCAACAAACCACCTTATGGTCACTTACACGAATCATGTTATGTTATTCTGTTCTATTTTTAGGGTCATATATGTCCTTAAATTATAAGCTATCATGTCCCTCTTTATTACTTTAACCCAAATCAATTTTGGCTTTCCTCCTTCTAACTCCTTCAACTTGCATTGGCTCACTCTTACGTACTAGTGTAGTAATTGGTCTTCGTTGCATATGTCTAAACCATTTCAATTAACTTTTTCTCATTTTATCACATATAGGTGTTATACGTAAGCTCCATGAATGGATTCATTCATAATTCTATCTTTTCTAGTCTTGCAACTCATACATCTTAATATCTTCATTTTAACTACTTATTTTATGTATGTGTTGTTTGTTGGTTGCCAAACATTCTGCTCCATAAAGCATGACTGGTTTTATAACTGTCTTATAGAGTGTTAATCTCGTTTTTGAAAAGAAGACAATATCAGGATTCATTTTGATGCAATAAAATCTTATAGATTCATATGGCTACCAAGATATTACATATTCATTTGTTTACGGGTGTTCCAATTACATATACAAGCTAATCTGGACTAAAACTCCTTTAGGTAAATTTTCAGTCAAATCAGTTTATAAGATTCTTTCTAATTCAACTGGATTTACTTCAACCATGCATGAGGACGACAATAAAAATTATGGCTGAAACTATGGAAGAAGAATAATATGCCACCAAGGATTCTCATATTTATTTATAAATATCTCAATTGTGTTTTACCTCTAAAGAGCATTATGGAAAAATTTATATCAAGTGAACACATATGTACTATATCTAGCTATAAGAGGGAGATTGTTGATCATTTTAATTTGATTTTGAGTTAGCCAAGGTGGTGTAGTTTAACTCATCTTAGGACTCAGACTTAGAGACTGTAGAAAATTATTTAAAGATTGGTTGTCATCCCCTCCTTCTAGCAAGATTTTTCATAAAGGAGCAATAATTTTATAATGCTTTTGGAAAGCTTGCAATAAATTGATTTTTTATCAAAAGCCAACCTCGGTAGAAATCATTATAGCCAATGACATGCTACTATCTAGAAATTATAATCTAGATCAAGAGACCTCAAGATCACTTTCGTAAAGGGATAACATTGGATTTGGGAGTTCCCCAACCTTTCCATTCGATGCCTCCTTCAAGTATTTTTAAGATAAAGGCATATGGTTCATCAGAAAACCAAAGTGTGACAACAACAATTGTCTAAGCCCATTCAGGGTCATTTATCTAGGGAGAATCAAAATAACTCCAACCCTACAACCTAAAACAAGCAAAAGCAATGGCTTTATTTAGGACTTATGTTGGTAAAAGACCTTCATATCTCCATCTGCAACTGGAAGAAGATAGTAGCTTGATTATGAACATGATTATGAATAGAAATGCTCAATTTCCCTGGAGGATAAGGAATATCATATTAGATTTTTGCTACATTATTCCCCATCAGCCCCAAGTGTCAATTTCATGTGTTCCACAAGATTGCAACAAATTGTTCAAGTCATGGCAACTATAACATCTTATGAATATGTTTCTCTAAAATGGAAGGGTATACCTTTCCCTCAACGAATTTCTTCCATTCTTGAAATCGACATTTGTAATTGTGAGCAAATTAAAGTTAAATGAAATTGAGGTAACTCTCTTTTCCAAAAATAAAATAAAATTTAATGTTAATTATAGAATGATCCCTTTAACTATCTAAAAATATATAGTCTCCCCCTCATCTATCATAAATTACAAAAAAAAAATCCCTATCAGAAATATTTTGGTTACAAAAGTAAGCATGGGGTGATTTTACCTCCATACCCATATGTTTAAACTTTTTTTAAAACCATAAAACCATTTTTTTATTCCAAAATTACCCTTATTGATTTCAAACACCAATGTTTTTTGAGTAATCCATTTTCCCCAATCTTCTTCCTTCTTCCTCCCTCCTCCCTCCCTTTGTCGACAACGACGATTTGTCCATGTAACCATTCCCATCGCCAATCAGACTTTCAAATTTCAAAAGAGATTGTTCGCAATGCTTGTGAGATCCTGAGAACTGACACTAGAAAATTGATTGCTTCTATGAAAGCATTCATCTTCTCCCCTGAGAACTAATGCCCCAAAGAACTGACATCAGTGATTTGTTGCACTTCCCTCTTTGACATACAACAAGGAAATTAATTTTTTAAAATTTCTGTGTTCTCCCTACATTTTTCTCTATATTCATCTTCTCCCCTACAATGACAATCCTTATAAGAATGGTGGTTTAGAGGAAACATTTCAACCTGAGAATCGTGAATTAAGGCAATTGGAGCCGATTATGGAATATTGCAAGGCTAGGAAAAGAATGATAATACAATTTATCAAAGAAAGAAAGAGCAAGAAAATGGTTTAGAGGACATGGATGTATATGTTTGGATTAATGAAGAATGCAAGAGAAACAAGGATGCAAAGGAGTTGTGTATGTTTAAATTTGCATTGGTGGAGTTTGTTAAGGAGAATTTAAAGCCCATGTGGAAGGAATGTCAAATGAGCAAGGAAGTTCACAAGACTATAGTAAAGAAAGCGGATAAAGTGACTAGTAGCATTCAAAGGGCTCAGATCCCTCAAACACGAAAAAACTGACCATTATCTTTCTTCTTCAAAGGCCAAGCTTACCAAACTTGTATAGGTCAAAACCAACTTCTTCTTCTTCTTTAATAGAAACAGCACTGATAAAAATTATTGTTTTCAATTACAAAAAGGGCGGCCTAGTGTACGAGGCTCCCACTAACGTGGGGTTTGGAGAGGGCAAGATGTACGTAGCCTTACCCCCATTTCTAGAGAGGCTATTTTTGTTACTCGAATCTGCGCCATCGGGGACGTTAATGGTAAGCCTTACCATTGGCCCAAGCCGCCCTTTCTATTGTTCTCAATTACATTGTTGAGAAATTTTTATTATAATATTAGTTTTTAACTTTCAATTCCCTCTTTGTGCAAGCTTATGTGGAAAAATATCTAAAGAGCTAGACCATTCTTAAAACCTTAAGTTTCTCTTCCTTCTTTGTATCATAGATGATACCTATCAGGTCTCTAATTTTAATTTTTAAATTTTCTAGTGTAGCACCAAATTTCATTGCTCTTGAAGAAGGTTTGAAATTTAATATTCAAATTACCTAGCCTTTAAGAGTTGGTTTATTATTTTAATGGTGAGGACTTTCGCTCCAAGCTTTCCTAAGAAGGC
The DNA here is from genome assembly GCA_025762735.1 of Platanus orientalis. Classification (NCBI taxonomy): domain Eukaryota; kingdom Viridiplantae; phylum Streptophyta; class Magnoliopsida; order Proteales; family Platanaceae; genus Platanus; species Platanus orientalis. The sequence goes on from JAOXJP010026256.1 coordinate 4,920, forward strand.
TTGTTAATTACCACTACTCGTAAGAATAATGCATCTTTAATTCTCCAATTGCTTCACAAATTGTAAAAAAAATAAGCAAAGCACATGAAAATAATAAAGAATAAGAGACTAGAAGAATGAGGCTTTATTGCTATGTTGAAGTAATACAACTTTTGACATCTAAAATACACCTTTGCGTTTGCAACGATTCAATCTTACTTGTTTGCAATCGCAACTCTTAGTCCTTGAGCCAATATCATTTTCCTAGAGTTCTCAAAGGTTTAATAGACGTGAGAACTCTCAAGAAATAGAAGCTTAGACTTTAAGAGCCTTGATTTTGAGAATATGAAGAAGAAGGATGCTAGAATGTGTGAAGTGCAAAGAAAAGAAGTGTGAAAGTTTAGAAAGTGTGTAAAAGCCTACCAAAACGTATAAAGCACTTGGTATTTATAGAAACAATCATTAGGGTTTGTTTTGGAGCTTAGATGATGTGATTATTTGTGCGTAATTGATGAACAATTAAACGGCTATGACATAGTCCATATTTGTATGAAACTTATCTCATCTTCCTCATCTAATCTTAATTTTATGTCAACAACGAGTTTTGCTGCAAAAAAAGTTCCTATTTGGCATAAAATTACATATTTTTAGATGTTTGCACAAATTGGAGACTTGGAGCACGAATTAAACTCATCCATGGGTCTCTTAGGTGTTTTAGGAGTCTAAAAATACCTTAATCACAATTTGATGTCGTCTAGAACATAAAATATAACAATTTCGGTTTTTGCCTCTCATGTGTCACAATCGGGCTTTTAATCGCAATTGGCATGTCTATTGCGATTAGCCTGTCATCATCATGATTCACGATTTACTGTTTGCTACTCATAGTTTGCATCTGAATTCGCTTTGGTCTTAAATTTTGATGTCAACATGTGGTACATTTAAGGTCTTAGCCTACATAAATGTAAAACTATGATATTTTGTATCTTCCCATTTTTATATTATAGCCTCTAATTTAGTTAGCCCCTATAGACAAATCAAAGTTTGTTTCCAAAGAAGGAAGATTATCATATATAAGATTTTGGTATTGCTATCACAGTTACCTCTTATGTTGGCAACTTACTATTTAACAAGAAGTAAGGTTCCTATTTTGAAATTGTTCTTATTTCTTAGGATTACATAATATTCTCTAAAGAAGAATAATCACTAGATTTATCAATTAGCCCTCCCCATAGTTCTTAGCTTCTCATCTTCCATGCTTAGCCATCACTTACATATGCCCAAGAAGAGAAGAGGAAGCTTTAGTCAAAGAAAGATTAAAAGGGTTACATCAAAAGATGCAGCCACAAGTAGAAGGGATTAGATTTCAGAGGACCTCTTAGTTTCAATGGTTGGCCCTACCTGATATGATTTGGTTCAGCTATGTATGTGCTTTCTGAAGATCCCTTTCAGCACCAATCTGCCATAGAAAGCTTTTGTGGCTAATTATTCCCTATAGCAATAGTGAATGTAATGGAAACTTTGGTTTCTTCAGCCTCCATGATCAGAGGGTTTACAAATTTAAAATGTCAAAGGTAGCGAGAACATGAATCTATGGATGTTCCCAAGGTTGGCTAATAACAGTACACGATGATAACTCCAAAAATGCATTTATTACTCATGTTGGCTCAAAACTAGAATGCTTATGTGATTTTTTTTCTTTAATCGATCAGTTGTGAAAATTTCACAAATCATTGGAAGTGAGAGAACCAATGTCGACGATCATGCTAATGAGACCATTCGATGAATTTTGGGTGTTGATCATGATAATTATACTGTTTAATGAATTTTTTAATGTTGACCGTCTGATGAACATTGGGGTCTCGATCAATCTAATTTGACCATTCGATGAATATCAGTGTCTTGATCACGCTAATCGGACTGTTGGCCAATCAACTCATCATTTTAACCATCTTGATTAAGTTTGGTATAGATCCCATGTGTTTCGTTTAGGACGTTGGATTCGAATATACTCATGATGGGACATTCATATAGTTTTCTATAAAATTTTGTAGGGGTGGAGTACTTTTATCTTTATATGGATCAAGGTCACTTTTGTCATCAGAATACACTCCCATGTACCACAAGGGTAGTTTTGGGTTTAACTATTAAATTGTGGTCACGTGATTCATTTAAATAACGATCAATGATGGACAATTGACTAACGATCAACTACGGACATCTAACCATTAAATTTGTCTTTAAATTTTTGTTAATCTTGGTACATATTTATTAAATTTGATAGAAACTTTTTGTTATACATATTTTGGGCTATAAAATACTTTAGTGTATCTTGAATTGTATTTATAAATCTTTTTTTTACCATTATATATAGAAGAATATATAATATGTATAAAGAAAAAAAATTAATCAAAAATTCCTGGCTCCACCACTCTTATATATATAAATGGGTTCTGGCGGTGTGGATTTGGTGTGCCTCCTTAATGAATGCCTATGGTCCACCCATATGCAAGGGCAAACACATGATGTATAAAAAGTGATTTACACTTTTTGGGGAGTGATTCTCACTTTTCAGTGTCATGTGTTCGCTTCTGCATATAGGCAAACCGTAGGCTTTCATTAAAGGGTGCACCAAATCCTAAGGGGGTTCAGGCCTAACACATATGGATATTACGTGGTAGCTAAATGATCATAAACCATCATCAATCATTCTTTGGGATTAGGAAGAACGACCATGTGGATGGTAACATTTTGAACATATAATTAGGTGATGTAGGTCATTTGGATGGATGCATAACTAGTATACTACGCTGCGACTTTCTTGATGTAAGTGAAAGTAAACATAGTAACAAATGATCAGCTCTGCAAAAAAAAATTACCCTACTTCACTCCAACATCAATGGATGGCTGACGTGTCCCAAATTTCATGGTAAAACTAATTATCACAAGGAGTAGTTGAAAAAATAATAATAATTAAAAAATACTCCTGTCTTCTTTCTCCATATCCCTCTTCTCTTTTTTCAGTCTTCTACTTCGACCTCACTGCCTCTATTGATGTCACCTTTACTCCCTCCGATGCCTCCATCCTAAAATTCATCCCCCGATATTTGTGTATTCCTAGGAATGCCAAGTCTTCCTCATTGTAGATACGATAGTTAAAGCTCCATCAATTTAGCTGTGATGCCTTCCATTCATTTGGTTTTTGAACAACTTGTTCAAGCCAAAAAAGAAAAGGATTTGTTATGAGGAGTCCTATGGAAGACAACACGGTTACCACATTCCCCCCATGATATCAACTGGCCTGTTTGTTTTTTAGCCCATGGATCAATGATATTGCCTCTATCTTTGTACGTATAAAGCCTCAACCATCCATTCCACCTTCTTTCTTGGAATAAGATTCTAAGAACAGGAAAAAACTTTATGTTATACCGCCCCAAAAAAAAAACAAGCTATTTTCTCTTACTTTCAGCTTTGCATCCCCTAAAAAATCCGATATATGAAAGGCACTCGACGAATGAAGAATTGGGTAATCATCAGACACCTGGTTTTTTAGTCGAAGCAGCCATAGCGCAGTGTCGGATCTCTTCTTCTTCATGTGCATCATTCCATCATCCAATTTAGCAACCTAGTAAGAACAAACTAAAATGGCGGGATCTTGTGGGTGCCCTAGCCTTATTTCACTTATTGATGCTACCATTTTTAAAGCTATCTAGATCAAACCCATGAGGCTACCCATATTCAAAAAGGAGTTGACATGTGGGAATAAAACCAACTAGCTAAACGGAGGAAAGATGACAAAAAATCAAGGGAAAAGTGTCCTCTCGATGTCAATAACTAGCTAACTATTTCAAATTCCAATTGTTGTGTGGAATCCATCGGTTTGGAGTCATATGCAACAAAATAGAAGCAATAAGATAGCCAAAACAATCCATGGGAGAAAATGGTGAGAGAGACTTCACTATGAACAAGAACAAAGGTTACAATGAATAGTACGTTGTCCAAATAAGAAGAAACCCAAAATATATACCCTTGAAAACTTATTCTCTACACATGTCGGGTCGGACCCCATAAATGGGTCATACCAAATTTCTCTCCAGATGGCACATCCGGGTTGCATCTCGAGTTGAATTCGAGACACTTTCCCAACAAATCTCTGCATTGGCTTGAATTCTACCAAGCTCCATAGTACAAAAAACTCTCTCCCCATCTTCTCCACATAACCTCGAAGGGTAACTCTCAAATATTGCAAACACCAATCAAGTCTAAGCAATGCTTGAACTTGAATGAAGGAAGTGACTTGGTCATCCTGTCTACTAAATTATTTGTCATGCCAATCTTCTTAACAACAATCTAGTCCTATGAGATAACCTCATGAATTGATATCTCACATCATTATGTTTGGTCCCTCTAATGATACATATAATTTTTAGTCAAATGTATAATACTTTGACTGTCACAATATACAATAGTCAAACATGTTGTCTTTGTTTGAAGGATGGAGAATGTGTAGATCATATTATGATTCATTGTAGCTTTTCTATAGCTATTTTGCATTATTTCTTGATACGTATGAATGTCTCATGAGTTATGCTTAATAATCTATTTGATCTTATTAATCAATGGAATGACTAGTGTCTTGATCATAATGGCAAAAAGTTCTGAGTGGTTATCCTACACAGAGTATGTTGGAGTATTTGGAAAGAAAGGAATAGAATAATATTTTATGGTAAATCAAATCATTTCATAGAGGTTTTTGATGTTATTGCCTTTGATGTTGCTACATGGGTTTTGTCTTCTCCTGAATTTCAACATTTTTTATTGAATGATCTAATTAGGGATTAGACATCATGTCTTTTTTCTTTCTCCTTATCATTTGATCCTTTGTGATGATTGTTTTTCATTATATTATTGTTACTCCTCATTTTTGTACTTCTTATTCTTCTATCTAATAAAGTTTGTTATTTATAAAAAAGTACAATAGTTAAACTCTACTTCAGGCCCAGCTCACCAAATAAGCCTCTCAACCAAATAGCATCATTTACTACCTTAGTCACTGCTATATAATCTGTCTCAGTAGTAAACAAAGCAAATGTAGCCTGTAATATTGCCTTCCAACTAATTGCGTAACTCGAGAGAGTGAAAACATAACTTGTTAAAGATTTCTTCATATCATGATCAACTGTATAATCAGAATATACAAATCCAATTGTATAGACTCATTGTTTATGATAGTTTCATGCATGATATGTGAAAGGTTTCTAACACTCAACAGTTTTAACCATAGGTAATGCATAAGAAACCATCTTTACATAACTATTATACCTCTAAAGTGGTCTAATATCTCTCCTTTGTGTCCTAGTAGCAATACTATATTGTTGTTCTTCTTGTGCATCTTCCTCCTTAGTAGGATATTGCACATATTCCTCAATAGGCTGAACGGATGTTCCATCTTGCCTCTTCCTTAAAATATTGCACTATAGTCCATTTGCTCGCTAACACCACAGTCCTTATTTGTGTCAACATTCTCCTTTTTTGGGTTAAGCAAGGCAGACTCATCAAAAATAATATATCTATAATAAGAATCTTGGGTGACTTAGGATCATGACACCACAACCTCTATCCCTTCACCCCAGATGTATACCTTAGAAAAATACACTTCTTAGTTCTAGGTTCGAGCTTACCTTCATTTAAATGAGCATAAATAGGACAACAAAAAAACCCTCAAGCTAGAATAATCTATAGGATTGCTAGAACATACCTAGTATTTGATGGAAACCAATTCATTAAGTAGCAAGTTGTGCAAAGTGTTTCAACCCAAAATTATGTTTCAATCCTGCATTAGAGAGCATACATCGAGCTCTCATAAGAAGAGCCATGTTCATTCCTTCTTCTACACCATTCTACTGGGGCGTGTGTTTAACTATGTGATGCCTCACAATCCCCTCATTCTTTAGAAACCCATCAAATTCAGCTGAACAAAACTCCAAACCATTATCGATTTCTCAAATGCTTGATCTTCTTTCCTGACTGCTTCTCAATCATGACCTTTCATTGCTTGAAGTGAAGAAACATTTCATCCTTATGATTCAAAGTAAATATCGAGACCTTTCTTGAGTAATCATTAATGAAAGTCAAAAGATAATGAGAACCACCCTTTGAAGCAAAACACGATGGATCCCAAAGATCAAAGTGGATATAATCCATTATTGTAACACCCCTAAACCTGGATTAGGATATGGATCTATATCGCCTCGAATTCGGATTTGTTACTGTTCACAAATATGATAATCCACATAAGTTCTCATTTAGTACTTATCTTAATATCTATTAAATCCAATTAATTCAATAGTCAATGGTTTATGGAAGCGTGTTCGATATTTAATAACCAAACATATTTGGATCGATAAATGCGGAAGCGTAAATCTAACTCATAAAGATCACAATAGTTTAATAACAATGAGTCTCAACAAGACTATCACTATACTCTCCAAAGATAATCACTATATATAGTAGAGTAATAACCACATCTCTAGGGTGCCATCTCAGCCAAAATATACAAAGGGAATTAAATGTCTATTAATCCAAAGTATGTGCTCAACATAATAGGACCCCCAAATATGTCCATAACAAGTGTAAAAATAAAAAGAAAACTGAGGATGTCGTGGCAAGTCCCTCGGATGGTGCAACAAAGGTCAATCTGAAAAAAAAAACAAACAGTTGAGTTAGTCCCTACCTATAAGCAATCTAGTAGACTATAGATCTAAAGTAAATTATACATTTGAATACTATAAGTTTGAATAATAATTCATTGTGGAGGTTAAAGCTTACAAATTCAATGATATATGTTAACCTCAAAAGATCTAATGTTTAATAATTTTAGAGTGTTTAAAGTTCAATGTTCACAGTGTTCAGAGTCTATAAGGTTCAATATTTGAAGGAGTCCATAGTTCAATATCCAAAAAAAGTCAAAAGGGACACACTTAGCCTGGTGTCAAGGCCCAGATCATTAACGGCCACATTTAGCCCTGTGACAAGGCCCAAAGAGTTAGTAGACACACTTAGCTTGGTACCAAGTCCCACATAATCAATAGAACACACTTAGCCTAGTGTTAAGGTCTAGATCTTAAATGGCCACATTTAGCCTTGTGACAGGGTCCAAAGTATTATTAAACACACTTAGCCCGGTGTCAAGGCCCAGATCGTTAACAACCATATTTATCCCTGTGACAAGGCCCAGAAGTTCGAAGTCCAAAAGTCACACTTAGCCCGGTGACGGGGCCCAAATAATCAAAGGTTCAAAGTTCGAAAAGAAGTTCACATCAATAAGTTTGAAGGTCCACATAGTTTCAATGATTAGAATATTTTTATAATGTGTAAAACAATCGTAAGCATCATATTGTCATGAATCAATAATTTCAAAGACATATGATTTGATATTCATAAGATTTGAGTCATAATGGTTCACTAAGATTTTACAAAATTTAATGATTCAAAACATGTAATATGATTCGATGGTTTTACATAGTTCACCTAGCCACATAGGAAGCATAGCGTACAATGAATTCAATAAGTTCAATACATTTTCAAATAAATTCATAAATATAAATTCACATCGTATTCCATTGAACTTGAAGGATTCACAACTTCACATAGATTTTAAAAGATTCACATGGGAAAAATTCATATTTCACATGTTCTAAAGGATTTATTGAAGGAAATCATTCCACACAAGGTTTAAGAACAATAATCTTTCACAAAATAGGTGTAGATTTAGAGATCAAAGAAGATTCAATGGTTCAAAGTATATATATACAGAATTTTCAGATATTCCAATAAGGAAAGAGTCATTCCAAGCATAAGGGGCATGAAAACTTACTAAACAAGATGAAAACCATAGATCTAACATGTTTTAAGGGATTGAATTCAAAATTTTCCAACAATCTTAGAGAATTCCATGGATAACATCACATAAACTGAAATCAATAGAAGAATCACATCAAATCACTCATAGTAAGCAAGATTTACTTACTAGAGAAGCTTAGATAGTAGGATTCATAATGTTTAATGGCTTAGAATATAGATTTTCACATATTCTTAGATATTTCAAAGAGTTCAATCACCAAATTTCAAAGATCAAAGAAATCCAAAGAGGGAATTGCAACATATCATCTATAGTATGCAAGATTAACTTACCAAAGCTTAAATCTAAAATCTCCAAGCAATAAACCTTCATTTTAACCTCTACTCACACCTTGCTCTATAAAATAGGCATAATTATAAGATTAGAAAAATGAAACTTGAAATTTCTAGTAGAAAAATAAGCTAATCTATAAGAATTTCTATGGTTGGAAGTGGAACTTACCCAATTGAGGAAGAACTCCAACCTTCTCCAAAGCTCTCTAATCTTTATCTCTTTTTGTTCTAAATAGGTCTAATGACCTAAATGAGGTATTAAAGGGGTTTCTCTAACATATTTCTAGGGTTTTAGGTCAAGTTGGGGGGTCCCACACTCCCTAAAATGAAGAAAAATTGAATTGGCTTAAAAAATGAAATTTGGGTCAAATCAAATTGATCCAAAGGGTATTGGATCGATCCCCCATAAGTTGGATCTGGCATCCATGCCTCATTCTGCATGAATGCTGGATCAATCTAACATAGTTTTGGACACTTTTGTATAAAATTATGAGAGGTCAAATTGATCTTCCAAGTGTAGGATTGATCCTCTAAGTTCGGATCCATCTAGCATGGGTCAGATTAAACTACCAGATTTTTTTTCTAATTTTGACCCCTTTACACAAAAATGACTATAACTTTCTCTAGAAAACTCTAATTTAGTCGTTGTTTCTTATGTTGATAACTATACTTCAAGATATTTCCATGGGTATATGTTTTGTACTCTAATTCTCTCAAAATTGGTATTGGTGGGCCTAGAAAATTAGCCCAAATCTGTGGGTCTGTCAACATAGACACGTTGTGGGAAAATGGGCATAACTTCCTCTAATATACTCCTATTTGTAGACTACTTGTTTTATTGGAAATTAGAATCCAAGATATTTCTACACATGTATGTCTTCCCCTAATTAACTCAAGGTTTGCACAGATTTTCATGTGAAGTTACCCGAAAACACACTTGGGATAGTTTTCAAAATTGATCGGTTCAAGGTTGAACTTGGGCTCTACACTTCTAACTTAGTCCAAGGGTTCATAAACCAACCTAAGGTCTGTCTAGAATATTTGAGATAACAATTTTACCTTTATGGGGATAAAATAACATTTTGTTTCCATTTTTGTACAAAGCGTGGCATTACAATTGTACCATTGGTCCTATGAATAATCAAGCTAAACTTAACCATGCATTGCTTTCCAAACACATAATTCTCACAAAAGTTCAACTTATTTATTTATTTATTTTATCACAAAGCAAGCCTTAATTGTTCAAAACTATCATTCACCTCTTACTCATATGCCATCGGATAGTATCAGTATTTGAATCTATCAATGATGAAACAGCTACTACACCTGAAATTGTGCTTCCCTAAAGTACATAAAGGTCACAACTCCTTTGTCCTCTTGTCACCACCAAAACACCTTTTGTCACCCTTATAACTCGACCTTCAGCAACGCACTTGCACCCATTGGAGTTAAGAGCACCCAAAGAAATGTGATTTTTTTTCCAATTTCGGTACATGTTGAACATTAAATGAGGTCCTGATAATCCCATCAAACTTATACATCCGTTCACCACCTTATAGGTTATAAACCAATCCCAATTTGGGCACATGTGATAGGAGCAACCTAAGTCAAGAATCTACTCATCATTTGTGCATATATCATAATGAGTCACTGAACAAACATTTTTAGAACAATCATAATTTTCTTCTACAACACCAGCAACTTCCTTCTCTTTCTTCTCTTTGAGCTTTTGACAATCTCACCTAAAGTGCCATGGTTATAACAATAATGAAATTTTCTTTTTATCTATCTAGACTAAGATCTATATTGACCTTATCATTTCCTGAACCCTTTTTTTATTCTTCCTCTTGAAAATAGACCTTCAATGTGACCCTCACCTTATTCTCTAAAAACCTTTTATTCAACTCCATATAATGTAATAATGCCTTAACGTCCTCCATAGAGATGACATCATTTCAATATAATAAGGTAGAAATGAAGTGTTCATATGATGAAGGTAAATAGTGCAAAACAATAGTAGTTTAATATTCATCATCAACTTTAACATCAATATTCTTTAAATCCATAATGATTTTATAAAATTCATCAAGGTGGATTTTAAGAGACATCCATTCTCTCATCCTCAATGTATAGAAGTGTTGTTTCAAATAAAACTTGTTCGTGGGAGACTTGGTCATGTATAGGCTCTCCAACTTAAGCTACAACCCAGCCGCAATAACTTCATCTACAACCTCTCGCAACACCTCATCGGCTAAGCACAATTGAATCATGTTGAGTGCCTTTATGTCAAGTTCCTTTATCATTGTTCAACATCATTGTAGGAAGATTTGCCTTCCCAACGCTTTGTATAATCCCTATTGAATCAACAAAGCATGCATCTTCACGTGCCACAAACTGAAGCTGTTATGACCATCAAACTTCTCTACTTCGAGCATTGGCTCCATGTAAAAAAAAAAACTCACATGAACAACCTAGGGCTCTGATACCAGTTTGTTGTGTGGTCCCTATATTTGGATTCGTATGCAACAAAATAGAAGAAAGAAAATAATGAAAACATAAATTACAAAAGAATTTATGTGGTTTGGCTTGAAGACTACATCCACTAGTAAAAACGATGAGAGGGATTTCACAATGAACAAGAATAGAGATTACAATGAATAGTGCATTACCTAAATCAAAAGAAATCCAAAATATATACCCCTGAAACCCTATTCTCTATGTGGGTTGGGTCGGACCCCAATTGGGTTAAAAATACTGGTAAAAAAAATTATGCATTGCTCACCTTCACCCATAAACAGGTCAAATCGAGTTTTCCTCTAAATCGCACACCTGAGTTGCATCTCAAGTTGAGTTCAAGACACTTTTGTGACACTAATGAAGATATATTGTAGTTCAAGGTCCTCTTTATACTTCCAAAAAAAATTCCATAAAAAAATGAAAAAAAAAACTTGTAGATCAATAAAGGATTTTAGATTTCCAAAGCCCCCCTTAAGCTAAACCATCATCATATTGAGTTTCTCGTTCATTTTGTTGAAAGTTTCAGTCTTTAATGTCTTCATGAAAATGTCTGCAATTTGATTTGTTAGTTGTTTTAAATGTGCATGATGCCAAATTTTGTAAACTTTACACTTTCGATATTCACCCACTATATGTTCTTAAACCTTCAATATAATTTTTATTTTCAACATCCAACTAAACAATGTCCAACTTTTAGTAATCCAGACATCATTACAATGTTTAACATCGCTTTGATCTTTCTCTGGATAATATTCCATTCCCTTATTCACTCTTGTAACTATTAATTTCTTGTTGAATAACGATATCAACATTTAAGCAATCTTATGCTTTTCATTTTTTATTTATTGAATTTTTAACAAAACTTTGACCTAACATAATTGGCACATCAACAACAATAATATATTAGATATTTAAATCTGGCTCATGCAAAATAAATCACTACCATATGATATAGCTTTATCTACAGTGTCACATTTATGGTAATTTACACATGCAATCAATTTCACTAGGATCACAATTTTTATTCACCATATCATTTGAACTAGTAAAATCTAAATCACTTGAATTGTCACTTTGACATTCTTTGAATTCTTTCATATATGCATTGGCATTTATGTTGTCATTGAAATTTGACATTCTTTGACTTCTTCCATATTTGCGTAGGTGTAAGCACCCAAATTTTGTCTCGGGTCATGTGATGGTATAAGGTCAGTATAACAGTTTTTAAAGGGCAGAACTTTGAACACCCTCAACTTAGGAAGAGCTAACCTGAACCCTAGAAGGTTAGTCACTTCTGGGAAAGTCTTTTCAGATGTTTCAGACATAAATGAATCAGTCAAAGAACCTTATTACAGCTCAAAAAGCATCATTTCAGGACAAACCCTAATTTCACTCAAAAGCACCATTGGGACTTTGAGGGTCCACATTTTAGAA
>JAOXJP010026276.1:0-17041 GCA_025762735.1 Platanus orientalis
TTTTTATATATATATATATATATTTATAATTATATATACATATATATTTATATTTATATATATTTATATATATATATATATAAACATAATACAGCCAAAGGCAATCACACCAAAAAAAAAGAGAAAAAACACCAATAATCAGACATATAGTCTCCTTTAAAACCAGAAAGTTGCCCAGCATTTCACTTGGCTAACTTGTTAGCTAAATCATTTTGAGATTAAAGAACATTAACCAAATAGACATCCCAATCCTTAAGCAAAATCCTAATCTCAGAGATAAAACGATGGAGCCTCCAAAATACACAACGATCTCCCCTCCCCCAAGAAATGATTGACAAAAAATCCCCTTCCACAAGGCAATCTTTTAGGCCTTTATGCTTAATTAGCCTCAACCCTTCCAAAAAACCCATTAGCTCAGTAAAAATAACATTAGAACACCAATAAGACCTCCTTTGGCCCATAGAACTCGGCCTAAGGAGTCCCTCACAACACACCCATGATCCATATCCCACTGGACCCTAATTCCTAAACAAAGCTCCATCAAAGTTTAATTTAAGCATATCATTGGCAGGGGGAAGCCACTCTATCGTAGCAATATGCTTACTAGCGCGATCAAACAATATGCTCTAACACTCCTACTTATCCCATGGGCTTGGAAATCGTAGAAATAAGGTAAGTTAATAAAACTCATGTTTAAATTATGAGAAATGTGCTTAAGCAAATAAATTTCCAAATTATCAGTTTTATCTTGAAAAGAAACCCCAAAATGAAGCTCTTGGATGGCAAAAACTGCGACCTCATTGCATTGCTTACTTGCTCACTGACTGGTGGGTTCATGATACAACAAGTAGGGCCTAATTTTTGGTATGCAAAAGAAAATAACTTGTCCTTCAACATATTTGAAAGAAGGTCAAAAAAGACCATACTGGAAAAATCATAAGGTATAATCATCTATCTTTGCCCACAACAAAGTTTCACCATCTGTGATTTAGGAAGGTGGTAACCAAGCTGTTTACCTAATTCTTGATCAAACAATAGTATACCTATTTCATTCGGCTTCAGATTGATGATGAGAATGTGAGAGAGAGGGTATGGTAGAGAAGCTTACCAAGATTGAGGTAAGTTTTGCTAATGACTTGGAATCCATAATCAGAATCTTGTTTGATTGAACATTGTTAGAAAATTCTTATTCAACAGAATTATGCATAACATACCTAAATTGGCCATATATGGGACATTATTACTAAAATCATAATATGGGTATGAAATTATCAACCATACTTATATCCTTAGGCACTTGTTTGGTAATTCACATATGGTCATTCAACATATCCTAAGCAGAAATTGTAATGATCATAATGACATTTTTCGGTAGCTTATAAGGTTTGGTACTGTTTTCACTACGAGCTCAAGGCTTCTTAGGCCTTTCCTTTATCTTTTAGGGATCTTATCTCGGGTTGGTGGCTCAGTGACTTGGATGGTGTTTCGAAGTCCATTTCACCCTACTTTCTTGAGGCTATTTGTTGGGGTATTTGGAAGGAGAGGAATGAAAGAATCTTTGATAGAAAATCGTCTCTTTTGGTTGTTCTGTCTGTAACAATATGTAGTTTGTTACTCGAGTAGTTTTCCATCTCAAGGGAGTTTGGGGAGAAGGATTGGAATTTGTTCTAGGCTGATATTAATTAGTTTGTACCCTTTTGGTTTGTTTGTTACTTTCTTTTGTTTTTGTTTTTAATTTTTCTTTTGCTCACCAGGCTAATGACTTTTTATTGTTTCTTTCTTGCCTTTTGGCCCTTTTTATAAGATTTACCATTTAAAAAAGAAATAGTCATGATGATACTTTTTTTTTTATGAATATGTTCATAATGATACATCGAGGATGTCTCAACTACTTCCTCTTCCATAGGAGTTGTAATTGCATTTCTAAACTTGCCCATCTATTGTTGTAATTGTGATGGAAAATCCTCATTTAGAACATCATTGTTGTCTTTGTCATCATTATCACAAGACCGAATGATGATCATATTGTTGAAATACCCAATTTCTTACAGCTTCTAGTTGGATTAATTTGTGTATAGTATATACAACAAAAAACACTGAGCTATTTGAAGAAAATTATTTCATATAAATTACAGAATTGAATCTGAATCAATTATGTTCTCCTTATATATGTTTTAAAGTCATATCTAAGTTCTTGGGATAACTATTTCCTAGTAATGATAGATTTGAACTTTTATACCATATATTCTTCCTTACCCGATACTACATGCTACTCGAAGAGAAAAAAGTAGATATTTTTAATGATGGCTTACTTTCATGATATCTGCTTAAATCATCTCCCTTCTGCCCCATAAAATAATGGATCAGAAAATATATATATGATATAATATATATAGGGGGATAAATCAAAATGGCATGGTATCCTTATTCTATTTGATAAACATCATCAATTTATAGTGTTCATGCTCATGAGATGATAACCATGTAAATAGAAAATAATTGAACTAAAAACATAATTATAATTTCAATTAAGTGATGGATGCATCAAAATTGTCCAAAGTGAAGGATTTTACAGATTAACAAAACCTCATAAAGAGTGCCGATAATACTAGACATACCTGTCACAATAGTATTAAATCGATTAAGTGTAAATAGAAAATCATAGTATTTAGCATAAGAATGTATGAGTGGGGATCAAACAAAATGTCAATAGATTCAGAGATTCCAATGACGGCATCTCACGGTCTCGGTCTCACAGCTATTGACCTATCACTCCATATCACTCCAATGATGGAGATTTAATTTACAAACCAATAAAGAGAGAGAATAAATGGAGGAGAGAGAGATAGACGAGGGAGAGAATATGCGTACCTTAAGAGAGAGCTACTGAAGGAGGAGAGGTAGAAGGAGAAAACGAGTCATTGGGATTTCGTTTCCATTAGTCCTAGGTCTTTTAGCCGAATTGGTTAGTTCTTAACGACCCCGAATTATGTGAGAACCCAATACGTGAGAACCAGATTAGAGGTCGACATGTAGTGGTTTTTGGAATCCCTTGCAAGTCCTTAAACCACAGTTTATAGTGGGTCCCATGGCTCTTCTCCCTCGCCAACAAAATAGCGAGCAAAACCCTAACCCCACCTGACGCTTTTACCAACCCCCTTTTGAATCTGCCCTACTTGCTCTGAATCTCCGTGCTCTCTTCTTCATTGGTGGCGGTGTCTTTGGGCCAACAATTGGTGAGGGAGGGGGTGGTGGTGGAGGTTTATTGGGGACTCCAATGGGTGGAGGCGGTGGTGGCTATCGATTCAAAGGAGGAGGATAACACCTGCCAATGATTTTGTCCACCAAAGAACAGAGAGGAGGAAACAAATTTGCATCAACAAGCGAAGGCGCAACCAGAACCACTAGACCCAACACTAAGAAAACAGTAGCAAAAGCAGAAGATGATGATGGTGAAGAAGAAAACTGTTGTATGACTTCGAAAATTGATAGAGAGAGATTTCTAAATGAAGAATATACTGCTCTGATTACACGCACACATAAAATAGAAAAAATAGAAAGTTCTCTGTCCATATAGTAACTATGATTTAAATCGGTGTAAGTTGAATTGAAAGAATGCAGGAAGTGCTATTAATCCTCTATTGATGAACAATAGTTTATCTGCCAAGCTTTCTCTCTTACTTGCCCTATATTACTACCCCCATTAACTTCAAATTAATTTTTGAACTAAGTATCCATTCAGTGTGCATCTTCTCCTTTGACCAAAAATAAAAATAAAAATAAATAAATTTCCAGATGTTCACAATAATAGCGTCAGGATCCTCTGTGTTGCCAAATCCCTCCCTGCATTTTTGCATCAGAGTGGCAGCCTCTAATAGAGGTTTGTTGGTTGTCTGTCGCTAGTGAAGGAGAGCACGAAGGTTCGGAGCGAGTAGGGTCGCTGCTGTCGGTTGCCTGTCATGCCGGTGATGAAGGAGAAGAGTCGTGGGGTAGATTCAAAAGGGGTAAAAGCGTCGGGTGGGTTAGGGTTTTGTTGGGCAATTTGTCGATGGAGAAGAGCCATGGGACCCACTATAAACCGTGGTTTAAAACCACGGTTAAGAGTTTACACGGAATTCCTTAAATCACTACGTCTCGACCTCTAACCTAGTTCTCACATGGTTCTAACGTATTGGGTTCTCACATAATTCGGGGCTGTTCCTAACAATTGGTTGAAGTCTAGAGGGTGTTAGTGTAATGTGTTTCCATTAGTCTAGGGTTTTTGGCGTCTTGGACCAGGTTTGGAAATTCGTGTTGGTGGGTCAGGTTTGTGTCATGGTAAGGTAATGACATACGACTATATGGCTCAACCCTAATCTGACCCATTTATTAATCGTGTCAAAGTGGGTTATGAAAAGTTTTCAGTTCAACCTTAACCCACTTATGTCGTATTGGATTTGTGTCAGGTTCATGGGTTATGCGGAAATTAATGTTAGTGGGTCATACTTGTGTCATGCCAAGTTAAGGCTTATGACTACATGACTCAACCCCAAACCCAACCCATATATTAAGCGTGTCATCCCGCTTTGACCCGAAACACATTTACAATCAACTCTAACCTAGTTATTTCATGTTGGGGTCATATCGGGTTCATGGGCCGTGTCAAACATTGCCATACTAATAAAATGATTGGGTTCTTACAAATAGGGGTGGCAATTCATGTTGGCTGGTTGGATTTGTGTCGTGTCAAGATAAAAGTATATGACTATACAGTTCAACCCAAGCCTGACCCATTTATTAATCGTGTCAAAGCATGTTAACCCGCTTTAACCCAAAACACATTTATAATCATCCCTAACCCGCTTAGTTGGTGTTGAGTTTGCAGGTTATATGGTAATTCATGTTGGTGGGTCATATTCGTATTCGTATGGTGTCAAGTTAAGGGTATAGGTTATATAGCTCAACCCTGACCTGCCCATTTATTAATCATGGCAACCTTGAGGCACATTTAAATTTGCAGTCAACCCTAATCCGTCACCCCTGTTAGGATGATTGTGTCCACTTCCTAAAACTTGCAAAACTCCGTTCCATGTCAGGAGGTGGACACATCTGTGCTAAAACGTGATTTATACTTTCTGAGGGGGTGCATATCACTTTTAGACGCTGATGTGCCCACCCTTCACAGAGAAATGGAGTTTAGCATTTGTTAAGAGGAACAGACACAATCCTCTTTGCTTTTAGTCGCGCGTAGCGTAAAGGTATAGGGGTATTTTAGGAATGGAAATTCCATTCCCTATTTAATTTAGTTTCTCTTCTTCGCTTCGTAGCTCTCCCGCCTCTCTTCTCCCCCCTCTTCTCCCTTTCTGTTTCTGTATCTTAAAGATCAAAACCGAGAAGCCAACAAGCTTTATTTAGCTTCTGTAATATGTACCTGAGAACCCTGAAGATTTTCATCTTCCTAGTTTGATATTTGAGCTGTTCTTTAAGTATTTACTTTGCTGGAAAATGGGAATTTTCGAACCCTTTCGGGCTATCGGTTACATTACAACTAGTGTTCCCTTCTCTGTTCAGAGATTAGGAACCGAGACATTCGTCACCGTCAGCGTTGGGAAAGCTTGGCAGATTTACGATGTAAGCTTTTATTTGAGTTATCTCTCGTCTTGCTTTTTTTTTGTTTTTTACCACTTTTGATTATTCAGTTTAGCATTTTTAGTCAATTATTATTATTTTTAAATTTTTTTAGAATCTTTTTAAATGTGTAACCGATTCTTTGAAAATGAAGCTAAGTAGAAATTACAGGGAAAAAAAAACTAGAGAGGTTAGAGACTAATTTTAGGGTTTCATAGCATGTGCTAAGGTTCACTGAAATGTCTTAAATGCTACCACTTGCCAATTCTCTTTTTAATATGCACTATGTTTGCTTGAATTGATGGTGTTACAGTAATTTGCAGGGCTGGGGTTTGGAATATAATGAAAAATCAGTGAAGACTTTAATTGGCAGTAACTAAAAAACACTCAAATATGATAATATTGTGAATATTTTTATTTTCTGGTGGAAACTAATCTACTTTTTTTCTTGTTTTTCCTGTTGCAGTGTGCTAAGCTGACATCGGTGCTTGTTGGTAAGTCTTTAATCTATGAGGTGTATAGTGCCCCTGTGGCAGAGGTGTGTGTGTCATAGCATCCAGTCCACTTGGCTGAGCTGCACTTGGTGTTCCATGGTTTTGACACATCCAAAGCACTGCTTGCAGCCAAGATGTTTGCCCGAATTCCTTTCGCGCACACACGTCAGCTAGCTTCCGGGGGGTACCAGATAGCTTAACTTGCCCCATTTAGAGTTATGTTTTCATTTTATAAATGCTACATGAGCGTGCCATCTCCTACACCCTTAGTAGCTGGTGACTAGAAATAATGCACACAGCTTTCTTTAGTTCAGTTTATAGACTATATAATTTGTTATTAGCTCACTTATGACTTCATCATGCAACCAAAGATTATTCGTTTAGGATTTTACTTCCTAGAAACATAACATGTTTACTGCTATTTGTGTCTTTTTCAGTTTAGGTGTTCTCGAATTAGCACTAGTCTCTGGGCCTGTTTTTTAAATCTATATCCTGAATCGTTGTGTAGGCCTTGACGTTTACATAAGCATACTCGAAGAATTGCTACTGGAGATATTGATATGTTTTTCAGAGAGGATGTGAATTGAGAGTGGATGCATGTTGGAGTAGAAGCTATCTATGTTTGCTTCCCATTAATTTTTTAATAAAATTAATTTTTCTTGTTAAAAAATAAAAAATAAAAATCGACCAATCCATGTGAGGATCGCCTGGTGCTGATTCGATTTCCAGCTTGGGATCACAATCCACCTAGGATCGACTGATCCTTACTATGGATCAGCCAGATTGGATCTGGATCTGTGGGATCTGAATCAGCTCTGTATTGGGCAATCCAAATTGTAATTGGTTGATCTGAGGCAAATCGTCATTCTATGTAGATTTGCCTCAGATTGGCTGATCCATGGGTCATGGATCAGATCGGAATTGCCCCTGTTCGATCCTATATTTTCAACCATGATAAAAAGGGTGTCTTTTTTATTGTGTGACCAATATTGGCATGGTAACTGGTAACATGGTAAAGACCAGTTGGCATATCCTTTCAGCAAGGGAAATTGTTGAATGGACCTTGGACAACTACATTATACCTGCTGAAGTCTGAAAAATTAAAAGTTTGTTCGAATAAAATTCCAGTAATCCGCTTGAAAGGAACTGGTCGTTTCTTTTTTTTGATGGGCTGCAAGTCAATTTCAGAAAGTTCTCAATATAAAGCCGAGTAAGTTCTGGATGATCACTAACAGAAAAAAACATCTGTAAAACAGTTCTTCTTCCGACAATAAAGCTCACTTTGTTTACTGAAAAATAACCAAATATCGCATTCTCACTCCACCCTATTTGTAATCTATGTTTGTACTGTAAAACATGATCAAATCACAGTGCCACACTCCCCCTATGATCTCTGCCTCTGCCCCTATCTGTGGTTGTAGCCATCCTACTGGCCCTGCGTTTTCGTCCTCTTGATATGTGTTCTGAAATGAAGCAGTCAAGCTCGTTCTCTGTTTCTATCCCTGGTCATAGCCCCTCTACTGCCTGTTTATGTCTTCAGAGGATCTGTCCTAAGGGGATTAAAATTCTTGTTAATCAGTCTAAGAATATTTGGCCTCTTATTTAGTGTCATTTTCTTGCTGCAATCGTTGGCTTAATCGTGGATGTGTTTTACTTAGTTTTGATGATCTTGCTTCAATTGTAATTTGATATTCTATTTTGAAGGACCTCAACTAGTTGGGATAAGGCTGTTTGTTTGTTGTTGTTGTTGTAAGGACCTCAATTGCCAAAGAAAATCCGAGCTCTTGCATCCTATCGGGACTACACATTTGCCGCATATGGGAATGACATTGCCGTTTTTAAACGTGCTCATCAGGTTCATTAATAAAAAGCTTGATTTTAAAGGTTCTTGGTTCTCATGATGTCCTAACTCTCTCTCTTTTTTTTTTAAAAGTTAGTTAACAGATAATAATCTTCTCATGAACTGTTGTGTTTCTCGATATTTGATGGGTCCTTAGAGTTGCTTTCTTGTTTCACATTGAATGGAATTGTGGTTTGTTCTTATCATACTTCTTTATCTCGAACTGACAAATATCTAGCATGCTGTTTTTGGTTGTTTTTTGTATTAGGAGTAATGGTTGATGCTAAAAAGAAATGATCATTTATCTGCCATATAGAGGAGAAAAGAGAAATCAAAATTTTAATGAAAAAAGAAATTAATTTTCTGTATTCTTTCAATTTTTTTCTATAGGTATTGCTTGGTTTTATGAAAAAAGTTGTTTCCGAGAGTTCTTGTTTCAAATAGATACCCAGTTTCTATAATTGTATCTATCTTTGTATTTCAATTTCACAAAATTCCTGTTCACATTTTGTGTTTTTGACTCATTATAGTCAATGTCCTCTATGTTGTGTTTCTAGGATGTATATTGTTTGTCATTCTTATGTGGCTTATACCAGGCGAAGCAGGATAAAAAGAAGATAATTTGTAGGTTTCCCTTTAATTTGTGGCACATAACATAAGTAATTAAAAGCTGGAAGACTAATTGCCAATCTGCATCAACTATGAGGCTGCAAACCTGTATATCTCAACTATGACATCCAAACTAAATTTGTAAGGATGGAAAGCATTCTTCTCAATTCATTTCAAAAGGAAAAGGAAGCAATACAATAAGGATATGTGTTGTAAGGTTGAAAAGCTCCCTTTCTTATCTTGGTCTCCAGTTGGCTGCCTCTTTCAAAAGGCAGGATGTCTGGAATCCAGTTATAGAAGGGATACAAAAGAGGTTATCGGGTTGGAAGATGAATTATCTTTCTATTCTTATTAAGGCAGCTATGGACAATAACCCAATCCACTTTATCTTTCTATTCTTAGTTGTATGCTATACAAAAAGGATATGCACCAAACATGTACAAGTGATCATTAATCTTGTTGCCCCTTTTTTCACATGTAGCACACCTCATGCCCTTGTGGTTAAGTAATCAATCATGAGAATTTTATTCTTAGCTGCAGTCCGCATAAAAAAAAAATTTAGTTGGGACTCTCTTTTCTCAATGCTCTTGTCTGGGAAGAATACCAAGTTTGGGCCATGTGTTAATCTATTAAATAACTTGACTTTGAAGAACCCTTTTTCATTAGCTCTTTGATTCCAAGTTTCTGGAAGGCCAGGTCAGCTGTTTAGGCTAAAGCTAAAGATGCTTAGGGATAATTTAAAGAGGTCGAACAAGGAGGTTTTTGGTTGTATTGAGGAGAGGAAGAGAAGTATCCTTGACGAGGCAAGAAGGTGGGATTGCTTGGAGTATTAGTGTGGGATGTCTAGAGAAGAGCGGTCCTGCAGATATTTTGTGAAACAGGATTACAAATATGTGGTGGTTTTGGAGGAAATTAAGTGGAAACAAAAGGCAAAAACTCAGTGGCTTAAAGAGGGTGATAACACATGAAATATTTTCACAGGGTTGCTTTTTCAAGAGGAGATGTAAATTGCATCTCTAAGTTGATGTCAAAGAGATTTTTTGTGGGGTAAAGGTAAAGATAGTCGGGGGTTGCATTTGGTGGCTTGGGATAAAGTTTGCAAAACTAGGAAGTATGGAGGCTTGGGGATTAAAAGGATTTGTGAAGTCAACAAAGCTCTTTGTCTAAATGCTTGTTGTGGCATTTTGGTGAGGAAGAAGGGAACTAATGGAGACTAAGTTGTTGCTGAAAAATATGGCTTGGTCAATAATTGGAAAGCAGAAAGTCTTTGACTCCTTATGGGATTAGTTGTTGGAGGGAAATTATGGATCGGCTTGATTGCTGCAATGAAGCTATTCATGTGGAAGTGGTTTCTAGGTTCAATGTTTTCTTCTGGGATGATAGGTGGTGTACCTCCTGCCCATTAAAGGTGGAGAATCCCCTTATCTATACTCTTGCTAACAATAATGTAGCATAGGTGGCTGATTATTGGGAATGGAACAGTGAAGGTGATGGTTGGAATATTTAGTTGAGAAGGCTTTATAATGATTGGGAGGTGGATCAAATGGCCTGGCTCCTTGGCCTTGTGTAGGAACTTCCATTCTAAGGTGTGAATGCGAGGATGTGCAGCGATGGTCTATTGGGAGAAATGGATCTTTCTTGGTTAGATCTTGCCATGATCTCTTGGGGAAAGGGGTAATGTTGATTTCCCCTGGATGGCTATTTGGGGCCTAAGAGCTCTTTCCAAGGTGCTGTTTTTAATTTGGACAGCCACCAGGGAGTGGTTGCCAACCATGAAAGACTTTAGGGCATATTCTTCCAATGTCTGTCCTCATTGCCTTCGAGATACTGAATTGACAAACCACATACTCATCCATTGTGCTTATGTTAGAGAGGTTTGGAATGTTGTCATTTGGGAGGTGGGTGTGGGATGGGTGTTCCCTAGCAGTTTCAAAGAGCTTTTGCAAAATTGGAAGACTTGGAAGTCTTCTCTATGGAAGGATTTTGTGGAGATTGATTCATGGTCTGTTGGTCCCTTTGGTTGAAAAAGAATCATAGGATTTTTAAAAACTATTCAGATCCGACAATAAATGTTTTTAAGAGGGATAAGGCTTCCCTAAAGCCTTTTTTTTTGATAAGTAGAATTCATTGGAGGGATAAGGCATCCCCAAATCCAAAGACGGCCAGCTCCTACAAGAAAAAAGGAAGCTAGCTATAATTTACAAGTGTTAGCCCTATTCAGTTTAATGTCCAAAAAGAACCAATTTATAAAATCTTGAGTCTTGACACACCGAGGCCCACCAAAGGCATCTATCCTGAGCATGCCTATACACTTTATAAGAGGGTTCAGAATAATTTTAAAAGAGTCTACAGTTACGTTCTAGCCAAATAGACCACCAAATTGCTGGAGCCCAAAGCATCCAAATCGGCTTCCATTTTCGACCCCTTCCAACGCCATTCCATTGCTCAAATCCTTCCTTTAAGGGTTGTCCACTAAAAGAGCATTACTTTAGATAGTGCTTTACTCTTCCAAATGTTAATCCAAAGGAGACCACGCCACTCGAATAAAAATCCGATAACAAGATTTCACCAAAGTTACCATTGGTTTCCAATTTCCAACTCCTACAATACTCCTCTTTAGGGGAAAGGTGAATATTATCAAGGATTCCCATTATTTGAGCCATGTCATCAATCTCCGAATCATTAAGAAGTCGCCTAAGGGGAATGTGCCAAAACTCTCTTCCATCTTTCTCTTTCCAGTAATCAACAACCATCGCATTTGTACAAGTGGCGATATTAAAAATGGATGGGACTTCCAATTTGAAGGGCCTATGACTGCATCATGTTTCTTCCCAAAAAAGAGTATTCAAACCATTCCCAACCACCATTCTGGTTGCCTCTTTGAATTGCTGAGACAATGCCATAATGCCCCATAGACTAACCCCATGTGGGCATACAATGCTCGCTGCATCCCACTTATTAATGGCACCATCTTTGTCAACAATGACTTTCCCCCATAGAGAATTTTCTTCATTCCCAAATATCCAAAGCCACTTGAAAAGAAGAGCTCTATTGACTTCCTTGATTCTTCTTATATACCCAATCCCCTTGGTTTTTTAGGTTTACACACCTCATCCCAAGCAACAAGATGGGGCCTATTTTCTTCTTTCCAACCTCTCCATATAATGTCCCTTTGCATCTTTTCAATCAAATTGGCCACGAAAGTTGGAATGACCAAGAGAGACGAGTAATACATAGGCAAAGAAGCTACTTCCGACGTAATTAAGGTGACTTTGCCGCCCTTAGAGAGATACATCCCTTTCATCCCCCCCAATCTATATATGATCCTTGATAGCATAGGATTCCATGCCTCTTTTCTTTTGAAGGTTGTACCAATAGGGAGACCCAAGTAAGTAGAAGGGATGCTATCCATTTCACATCCCAGAACCTCAGCGAGATCTCTTAAATTAGACACTTCTCTCACCCCAAAGATTCGGCTCTTGAACAAGTTTACCTTCAATTTTGAGACCACTTCAAAACATCTTATCACACATCTGAGAAGCCTCATTTGGTTAATCGAGTTTTTACCGAAAATGAGGGTATCATCAGCTAATTGTAAATGGGAAATCATGGTGCACCATGGGGAAACTTTATAAGAGATTCCTTTAGTTATTAGCCCTTGTGGTGGATGGTTTCTCTTAAATATCTTTTTGGTGCCTCATCCCCTTTATCAATAAATTTCTCTTTTAAAAAAATTGATAAAAGCATAATAGTATGTTGTGAAAATTTTGAAATATCAAAGTTTCAGCAGTATTTTGCTTAACTCTTCACAAAACTTTTTACTTTTTGCTGATATTTTTACAAATTTCGGTGAAATTGACTCACATCATGTATAGGATGGGATGGGGATCGGCTTATGAACGCTTCCCTTAACAAATGCTCATCACTGCTCCTTGTCAGGGGTGGACACATCAGCGTTGAAAAGTGATTTTCACTTTTTTGGGGGGCCATTATTCACTTTTCGGCGCTGATGTGCCCGCTGCCTGACAAGGAGCAGTGGTTAGCATTTGTTAAGGTGAGCATTTTTTATCCATTCACGATGGGATGGGGTTCAAAATATAGAGAAACTACACAAAGAAACTTTATATGGAGGGGATGGGAAGGGGCATGACCTAGGAAAGAGTATGTACCTAAAAAATCAAAGGATGATTGGGAATCAGAAGAATATTAAAAATGAACATAGAGTTACCTTGTAAATGGTTATGGCATTTTTTGGATAGGAAGGAGAGAGTACATGGAGAAAGGTGCTAGAAGCTAAATATGGCCATTAGGATGCTTGGATGTCCAGGGAAGTAAGGGGTCCCATGGGGTGGGTTTATGTAAAGGCGTTATGGAGCACCTACAGCTTTTCCAAGGAGGGATAAAGAGCTTGGTGGGAAACGGGGCTGAGACAAGTTTTGGGCCAGATAATGGGGCAACTGGCAACAATACTTTGAAGATGGGGTTTCTCAGAGATCCTTTTTCTGGCTTCAGATCCAAAAGCTAAGGTATCAGGTTGCTTGATGGGGACTATGATGGGATAGTTTGACAACTCTGGTTGAGGAGAAACATGAATGATTGGGTCATTCCTTCGATAGCTGATCTATTGGGGAGACTGGAATCTTGCCAAAATAATTTAGAGCAAGAGGACAATAGGTCTAGTATGCAAGTAAGAATGGAATATTCATGTTGGGATGTGGTGAAGGACGATTTATTGAAAACAATTGAGGATTTTGTGTTGACTGATTTCTTGGATTATGGTAGCAATGCCACTTACATTGCTCTTATTCCAAAGAAGGGGACAGTTACAGTTTGAGACTATAGACCGATTAGTTTAGTGGGAAGTGTGTACAAAATCATTTCCAAGATTTTTAGTTGACTGGTTGAAAGTTGCTCTTTATCTTATTATTTCTAGTTTCCAAGGGGTTTTTTATTGGTGGGAGACAAATCTTGGATGGGGTCTTAATTGCAAACGAATGTATTGATTCAATCCTTAAAGAGGGGTCTAGCAGGGTCCTATGCAAACTTGATCTTGAAAAGGCCTATGATAGGGTGAACTGGGAATTTCTCGATTATATGATAAGGAGAATGGGTTTTGGGCTAAAATGGTGAAATTGGATGAAGTGCTATGAGTTTGTTTCCTTTTTAGTCTTATTTAATGGGGAATTTATGATTTATTTCAAGAGTCTAGGGGATTGCGGTAGGGTGACCCTTTGTCCTTATTTCTCTTCTTGATTGTGGCTAAGGCATTTGGCGCGATGTTCTCAAACACCTTTCAGGGCGGCTTATTAGAAGGAATTGTAGTGGGTCGGGATGGTATGCATGTGTTGCATCTTTAGTTTGTGGATGACACATTGGTGTTGTGTAGAGGCTCTCCAAATCAAATGAGACTTTTGCGATGCGTTAGTCGGTGTTTTGAGTTGGTTTTGGGATTGAAATTGAATGTTTCAAAGAGCAGGTTAAACTTGGGAAACCTAGCTGCGATCTTGGGCTGCCAAGTGGATAACCTCCCTTCCTCCTATCTTGAACTACCCCTTCGGTCCTCTTTCAAGCGGAAGGATTCCTAGAACCCGGTCATTGATAGGATTCAAAGAAGATTGGTTGGTTGGAAATGTCTGTATTTATCCAAAGGTGGCAAACTCACTCTAATTAAATTGGTGCTTGCTAGTCTTCCCACCTACTAACTATCCATTTTGTCATTCCTTCTTCAGTTATGGAGTTGATTGAGAGGATGCAAAGGAGATTCTTGTGGGAGAACTGGAAAGGTCCTGATAGTCTGCACTTGGTTGCTTGGAAGGAGGGCTGTACACCTTTGAAGGATGGAGGGTTGGGCATTAGAAGAATTCAGGACTTCAACCGAGCTTGGTTGCTTGGAAGGAGGTCTGTACACCTTTGAAGGATGGAGGGTTGGGCATTAGAAGAATTTGGGACTTCAACCGAGCTTTGTTCGCCAAATGGCTATCGAGATTTGGGATTTAAGAAGATAGTCTCTGAAGAAGAGTCATTGTAGGAAAATATGGTACCATAAATAAATGGGAAACTAAAAAGCTGACTAGCACTCGTGGGGTGAGTCTATGGAAAGATATTTTTTTTTTTTGCAGATAGAGATGTTTGAGAAGATGATTTCTGTCAATATTGGTAGGGGTAATGAGACCCCCTTTTGGCTTGACCGATGGTCTTGCTCTAGGCCTCCTATAAAAGAAGTCCCTTACAATTTTCAATCTTGTGATTGATAAGCAAGCTTTAATTGCGGATTATTGGAATGTTAATGCTGACTCGAGTAACTGGAATGTTTAACTTAGGTGCCGCTTGAATGATTGGGAGGTCGACCAAATGGCCAAACTTATAGGTATTGTAGAGGCATTAGTACTTGCAGCCGGTAGTAAACCCCAAGGTAAAGAGCATGATGGCGATTTGTGTAATCGAAAGGAAATCGTTTGACTTCGTTTCTTTTGTGAATGGCCGGACAACTTTCGTTAAAATCATGGAGAGAGGGCCTGGATATTCTGTATTCATAGAGGTTCATCTGTTTTCGTTGGCTTGGGTGGTGGATCTCCTTCATCTGGCCTGTGGCCTGCCGGAAGACAAGAAACTGGTTCGCACACAAGATGAGGGGGATCGTGTTTTGGTGTTTCAAAGGAAAATGAATTCTAGAGGGGTGTTTGTAGAGCTTTCTGTGGCTCCTAGGGAAGGTCGAGGTCGTCATATTATTATTCCTAGAGCCATCAATGCTGGGGGCTGGGACAATTTCGCCCACATCATTCTGAGGGAATTTCTGGATAAGGACCAACGAAAGACTGTTGATAGCTATAAGGGTGTGTTTCCTTTGGAAATGAATCAGAGGAGGTTGGGCCCTCGGCGTGAACAACCTCTCTGGGAGTGTAAAGAAAATCAAGGTGATTGGGCTCTCAGTGTTTGTGTGGAGCGCCTAGACAGAAACCTCATGGTCACAGATTGAGGAATTGGTAAATATTGCATTGCTGAGGAAGGTGCATGCTCGTATCATCCCTTTTGCTGAAAACCGAGGGATTTTCTTGGGGATAATTGGGCTGAAGCTAGGTGGCTTGATGCTCATGGGTCCCGCATGATTAAACCGGGCTCTCTGGTGTTCCATAAATGGTTCCCCCTCCTGGGAACGAAGACAAAGGCTTCTTTCTTAAGTCGTTTCTGGGTTGAATTTAGAGGGCTTCCTTTCCATTTGTGGAAAATGGAGGTGTTCCAGGATCTGGCGAAGGTTTGTGGTGGGCTAGAAAAAGTGGATCCTCATTCCTTGGCCAGAAGTGGCCTGCGTTGGGTAAGAACCCTCTCTTGACCAATTGATTTAAGATCCATCCCTCGGGTTGTCTGCATATCCGATGGGAAGTTAAAATACCAAATTTTGATTTCAGTGGAAGAGGATGGAGAGGAGGAGGCCCATCTATCTACTCCGACTTCAGAACCACCGGAGAGGCTGTCGGGAAAGGGGAGGCGGTTTCGTTCAAAAAAATCGGAAACCAACATGGTTTCTAAGCCTGTCGAGTTTGCAGAGTCCGTATGGCAAGATGTAGGTTTAAATTTTGAATCGCATGCGAAGGGGTTGTGTATTGAGGAAGATATTGTGTAATTCCAGTTTAATCCAAGGAAGTTTCGAAAGGAAAAGACAGGAGGAGGGGTATTATGGGCATACAAAGTTGACGCCCCCCTCAATCTATTAAGGAGGGTGGAGTGGACCTTGTTGCCCCCGGGAAATGAAAGGCCCAAGAGTCTGAGGGAGGGATGGCTCGGTCTTTTCAAAAGGTCGTGGCCAAAAACCGATTTAACCCTAAGGCAATGGCAAAGTTTCCTATTGTTTCGAACGGTATGATAGGGGCAATTTTGAACTCGAAATACGGCCCTTCATTTTCCTTTGTGCGCATGAATGACTGGGTTGTTTTCCATTTTGGGGGGTGTTCTCTTTAGGTCCGTGGGTCAGCTCGATGGAAATATCCAAGGAGGCCGATGCTGAGGTTTCTTCCTGAAATGACCTTGGAGGATCTTCAGTGCCTCCTTCTCCTCCGGTGAGTAGGGAGATGATGAATGAGGGAGGGTATGTCGTTGGCTGTGGTTGTGGATGAGGGCGATGCTTCTGGAATTAGGCATCCCAGATCTCCTTATTTGGACCTTATGGTTGATAATAGGGGATCCTCTCTCTTAATTCATGGGGAGGAGTCTGAGTTCTATGGTGGCAAAGATATAGCATCCAAACCAGTTTGGCAGTCAAGGAGAAATCAGGGCCTTGAGCTAGTATCCATGGGGGAGAATGTTCCAGCTCTTTTCGAAGTCTCGTTGTGGGTCATATGTCAGATGTAAGCGGTTAGCAATTTTTTGGGATTAACCTTTAATGGCGTTGAGAGACAAGAAATCGAGCTCTTCACTGCTTTAGAGAGAGAGAGAGAGAGAGAGAGAGAGAGAGAGAGAGAGAGAGAGAGAGAGAGAGAGAGAGAGAGAGAGAGAG
>JAOXJP010026287.1:0-17041 GCA_025762735.1 Platanus orientalis
TATATATATATATATATATATATATACAATAAAATAGTAAAAACAATATATTATACCTCACATTTTATAAGGATGATGGAAGGGAAGTTAGAAGACCTAGAACAAAGCATATAAGAGATGCTAATGTAATTTTAAGTTTTTTTTTTTTTTTTTTACTTTTTGGATTTTCACTATGGATTAAAGGACATTCTGGTAAATAAATGGGTTAATCAGTAATTTCTTGAAAAACTCAGATGAAACCAAGAACTCTACTGAATTAGGTACCTCGGCCAAGTTTCTTAATTAACTAGCTGGTAATCAAGTTACCTACATGGTAGAAATGGGATTTACAATCTATAGGTCTTCAATATGGTTAATGAAACTGTTGAACCATGTTTTGAAGGTGATAATTAGTTTGATTTGCCTAGATTTATTTGTGTTTTCCTGTAAGAGAGGTGATAGAGTGGTATACTACTTATGCTCTAAATTCAGGATGTATTTTTAGGACAACATGTTTATTTATCAACCTATTTTAATTGATTTAGTTAAATTATGCAAACATGTAATGTGTGGGCATGGTTTATGGTTTTCCATGCATTATGATTTAAATTTTTTAATGATGTTCATATTTTGGGTATGTATGTGGCCTTTTTCGATTGGATAGTTTATGTACATGTGAAACATTGTTTTTAGGCCATTTTCAATTAAATAAACAAATGAGTCATGTCTATCAAAAAAAAAAAAAAAAGGTGCAGATGGGTGCCTTATCAATATTTATAATTTAGATAGGTGCCTTAATCAGGTACAATGAATTTTAAATTAAATACAACAATTGAACAACGAAAACATTTTAATTTTTTGAAACTTGCTAGCAAGGCTAACACATAGAAAGCACTTACAAGAGTACCCTTAGTATCCTAATACTTTATTAAGAATATCTAAAGTTAAAACAAGATAACAATTATTGCATACAATCGAATACTTGGCTAGTATCAACCTATTTATACTTTTAGCCATGATAATAATAGTCACAGGTCAACCTATAAAGGCCTTTGTTTTTTCCTATGCAAATTTGTGATTAAAATTTTGAGAAAATATTTTGATTCATGGTTCAAGAACATATATTTCATTGGCACAAAAACAAGAAAATTACAATTTCAAAAGCTTATTGAAAAGAAACCAATGTTAGCTTATCAATAGCATGTGTTATCAATAGCATGTGTCAGTAGTTTGGAGGGAAGCAAATCAGCCAGTGGATATTCTAGCTTCTTTGGCAAATGGAATGGATGAACAAATTTTGTATCCCATGGACTTTCTCTCAAATATCAAAGATGCAATTGTTGATGTTGAAAATCAATGTAAATACACTAGATTGTTTTATGATCACTATATTTATTCATTTACTTAAAAAAGAAAATAGCATGTGTCAGTCTATATTGTGTTCACAGAGAATCATAGAAACTTTTCCATTACAAAACATTTGTTTTGTATGAAAAATTCAAAAGAATCTTTGAACTATGTTTTTTTTATACCAAAAAGTATTATGTTTAACTATTTTATTTGGAACAAACTATTTGAATTTTTTAGATGTTTTTACATAAAATTGCAAGTATAGACTATGGTTTATACATGTATATAATGAAACTTGAAGCAAATTGAAGGTTAAAGACTTTTTTTGGATAATGGAATTAGACTTGAATTAGTTGCAACTATATTGTTTAGGTGTCTAGCTTGATACACTAGAGATCTCAAGGAAAAAAAAGAAAAAAGAAAAAAAAGAAAGATGGACTGATGGTCTCTTGACCACTGCTACCCTTACCTCTTACCTTAATTTGTATATGCAAGAGGTAAGGGACTTATGAATCGTCACAGGGCTTCTTGTCTTGGGTAGCTGGTCCAACTATCTATTCTAAAAACATTGGAATTAATATAATCCTATAGCTGTCATTGTAAAAAAAAAAAAATTCTTAAATATTTGATAGTTTCCACAAATTTCAACCACGTCCTTTTAACACATTTTAATTTGGCCATGAAATTTCTTAACAACTAAATTTTTTCTCAATATTAAGGTCTCATGATTGCCCTAAAAAGGATTTTTCTTAAGGTTGTCAATTGGGTCGGGCTGGCCTGAAGCCCAACTTGACCGGCTTAAAAAAGGGGCAAGTTGGGCAAGTTGAGTTTTAGGTTGGGCTAGGCTCGGGTGTAACGACCCCAAAAATTTATAACCTAGTTTAGGTGTTAATTCGAGTCATTATTATCTAATTTATACACAATTCACTCTAAATTTTTCACATTAATCTTAACTTATAGGGTCACTTAGACCTTAACCTTAAATCTTAAACACAACATACACAGCAGAATAAGAATCAATCACATCTAATCATAAGCTTCTATGTGTTACAAAAATAAAAACATAAATATATAAACATTTAACATCATTATCCTCGTCTCCCATCATCAACATAAGAGGTACATGCCTGTAAACCAATGTTGAGAAAGTATGAGAGTCTTAACCCAATTGGGTTAAACATAGAAGAAAAAAGAATGTAAGAACCATTCATGAACTTGTCAAGTCCTAAAGTTGTTCTAACAACATATTTAGGGTAACTTTGTAGGAAAACCTATACCAACTTCAAAATAATTTGAGAGAAAACTATATATCATTAGAAATATCTAGGAGTCTACTTTCCAACAAAATAAACGGAGTGTGAATAAGAGTTTCCTAAAAGAAGTTATGCTCGTTTTTTACAATGTGTCTATGTTGACAAGCCAACATAATTGAAGTAACTTTAGAATTAAACTTGTAATAATCCCGAACGAATTACTTAGAAATTATATACCATTAGAAAGGCCTTGAAGTCCAGTTTCTAACACAACAAATGTCAAGCGGATCCCAGTTTTTTAGGGAAAGTTATGAGGAATTTAGCATGGAAATGTAAAATAGAGAAATCTATAAGTTCAGCTCTAGCTAACCTAGTTCGGATCAAGTTGTACTAATTGGCTCGAGCCAATACTTAGTGGGTCAATCTAGGATTGATTTGACACTTCTCTAGCTATATGAAAGTGACTAGGAACATGTTGCATTGAGCCAACATCACTCCAAAATGACCAAAAATGCAATTTCTTTTGGACAAAATCGATTTTTCTTGATTTTAAGCAGTGTGAGACCTTTAACTCGACTCAAAACCTAGTAAATATGTCAAAACAACCCTAAAGAGACCATTTACACCCAAAAGGAAAAGCAAAATAGAGAGGAAGATTTGGGGAATACGGAAAAATAAAACCCTAAATTGGGCAAGGTAAGGTATAGAAGCTTCCTTTCATAGAAGATTTGCTTGAGTTTTTGTATTCTCTCATAATTTTATTTGAAATTTTATGGTATTTAGTACTTTATACCTTATATATTGTAGAGAAAAGAGTAAGTTACAATGGACAAAAAGTTTTTCTTGAGGATTCCCTTAAATTAAAAAACAATAGAAATATTTGAGTAAATAGTCATATAAAACTTACATTATTTTTTCCTTCTCTTCTAAGTTCTTAGATGTCTTATTATTTGTATGAAGGTTTTCCTTATACGATTGATAAACCATTTGTTAGGATCCTAGCAATCTTTACCTATTATATGGTTTGTGATTATATCTTGTTATATTATGTTAGGATCTTAGAAATCCCTAATTTAATTTGTAAAGAAGAGTGATTTTACATGATATGTATAAGTATTTCTTTAAGATATTGGATTCCATAAGTTTTAAAAGCTTGTAAGTGGAGATTATAAGAATTTATAGTCTCCATGATAGTTATTAATGCATGAAAAACATGAATACTTGAATTGTAGTTAAGCATTTCTTAACATATTATAGTAAGAATGAAGAAATTGATCTGAGTACATATATAGAAAAGAATTATGATGCATGTTGGCTCGTATTAAAATGATAATATCAAATGGTAGTATATAAATTTTTTAGGGATTATTATGGAATGATTCAATTGAGTCATGAATTAAGATTATGGATGATTAAAAAACATGTGTAATATGATTATTATTGGAACTCTCACTAGTATTAAGGTATATTGATTTTATAACGTTTAGAAACATAACAAAATAAAAAATTTATGATTTTCTATTAAGTTAGAGATTGATTTGTTGATGTTGCATGTATGTCTAATTATATTAGTAAGTGTATGATGTAAAGTTGGATGTCTTTTAAATTATGTTAGTAAACACCTCTATTGATGACTTATTCCTCTATAATTATGCTAGTGAATGTATCATGTAAAAATGCAGGTCTTTGGTATTATGAGTAAAGAAGACGTTGAACAATGCTAATATGAATTGATTAATGACTAATGATAAACGATGAATAAGAAGAAGATCAAGATGTGTAGGTCCCACTATTGGAAAAATGTAACGTATGTAAGATAATGGATAAATGAAAGTAAAAATAGAGTGAAAATGAATAAGAAAGTGAAAATAAGTGAATCAAATAAGTGAATCATATCATTGGGATTTATCAATGACAAGTGGTCTTTTCAGTGGGGATATAATATAATGTGTCAATCCTATCATTGGGAGTTAATCAATGATATATGGTTTTGCCATTAGGGATACAGTACAATGTGCCAATCACATCATTATGAGTTAATCTGACGCTGGTTTTGCCTTTGGGGAGATAGTACAATGTTTCAATCCTATTATTGGGAGTTAATGAATGAAACATGATCCTTCCATTAAATATATAATACAATGTGTTAATCCTATCATAGGGAATTAATCAATAATGCGTGTCTTGCCATTGAGAATATAATACAATGTATCAATCCTATCATTGTGAGTTAATCAATGACGCGTGATCCTTTCATTGAAGATATAATACTAATTGACATGCAAGTAAAAGTGTAAATGATAAGTACTAAGGTAATGATAGAGTTGTTGATTACAGAAAAGTGAAAGTGTAAATGATAAGTACTAAGGTAATGATAGAGTTGTTGATTATAGGAAAGTGAAAGTGTAAATGATAAGTACTATGGTAATGATAGAGTTATTGATTACAAAAGTAGAATTTCATATGTGTTATCATGAAAATGTTTTGTTGTGATTGTCAATCGCTTAAGAATGTTGCATGTTTACCTTGAAATAAATTGTATATGCATATTCATGTTAAGAAAGTGTAGGCTATGTATGATGAATGAGAGAAAATTCTTATTATGATGTATATTAAGTATCTTTACTATAAATGGATTGAAAAATACTTACTATGTGATTAGATGCACACTTTTTCATGTAAAGTATATTAGAAGAATGCTTTGGATTAGTAGAATCATGCATACTACTATGTATAGATCTCATATGATGAATCAATATGGTAAATTGTATAGATCTTATGAAACATTGTACTTAATGGATATACACTTGCACATATATATACTAAAAATTATATGTACTCTATATGATAATATATTAAGTATTTTATATTGAAAGATTAATGCTCTACCTGTCCAGTTCCGTTGTAGGTTTTGTATACCTACTTATGAGCCAAGGAATTCACCCTTCCATACCATTTTTCAAGTGAGATCTAGTATTGTTGTATCTTTTGGAGCACTTGAGATTCGGGGGAAAAGCATGCATGTGGATGTCATTCCTAGTTTTATTTTCAACACTACTATAGACTTTGTTTTCATATTGGACCTTAGTTATTTGGGATGTATTAACTTTAATACTTAGTACTTAACATAAATTCTTGTGCTTAAAAATATCATGGTTTCCATAACCAAACACATGGTGTCTGGTTTGGATCGCTAAAATATCAGGCCTAAACGTTAGACCCGAAATAATTTTCAGGCTAGATTTGGGTCCAATTTTTTCCAGCACAATGGCCAGTATGAAATCCAACATGTATATCTATCGTTGGATGCTTTGATTCATGTTCTGTGATCTTTCAGGTTTCTTCATTTAGTAGTTAGGCTTTAGGGGCTAGTCTCAACTTGAACCAAATTCAATAAAAAATAAAACATTAGGATGTTAATTTCGAACTAGCCTGAACATAATCTAAAAATAAGACATTCGATTATTAATTTCAGGCTGCCCAAACTTGGCCCAAAGCCTGAATAGTTACATTGGATTGGGCTCGAGCAAAAGGGGTTGAGCTGGAATTTTATACTTCGGGCTAGGCTCAGGTTGACCCTTGCTTGATCCAGTCCAGCCCGATTGACAACCCTAATTTTCCTAACTTGCTCACCCCTACCTTTCAATGACTTTTTATCAAAGAATATACTCAAAATAATTTCTCTTAAAACCTCATTCACTTTTCTAACATATTTTTACCACTTTATAGTACGAAAATACAAAGCATTTGATTAACAAATTATCACAAATACGCCTATATTACATTTACATGTTCAACTGATTTGAATAATCCATACCAATCTCCACGTGTCCAGGTGTTGTATCTTCTATTAAGCATTAAAAATCCCTTAGGAACTATGTCAATGACTCAACATATTCAAGTATCATCTGTCTAGCTGACATCACTAAAAGTGATAAACATATATCCCTAGAGAACTATGGACTCTTATGGTCTACGGATATTTATACCATGAATTAGAGAGCAACACACAAGTTGATGGTGCGGTTTACAATATACATTCCCTATTACCTAGTGATCCAATTTTGTGTATGTTAATTCAACACAATCAGACAAGTCTAAGACAACACTTAGTGACTGAGAATCTATCTACCATATAGTAGTCATACACATGCCAACAATTAGGGTTACAAATTATCCAAAAAATGTCAGTGCTCCGGTCTGCATCTGATCCGAAATAAGATTATCTAGTTCATTTATAAAAATATCTATTTATTCCGGATAGGATACGGATTCATATTGATCAATTCTGTTAAATATCTGTTTCATTTAAATATAACAATATATAGGATCTAGAGAATAGAACGTTGGATTTAAAACTAATCCAACTATACCACAGCAGTAGAAGTTCACACCCACCACGTAGGAAAAGAGATGGTGTTTTGCTCCGTCCGACATTGTTGCCTAGCCATATGGAATCGGAGATTTTGGCAAGGATAAACATGGGTTAGGGAAGACCGCACTAGCAACGGTGATGACATTCAAATTATTTAAACAGTTAGGATACGGATATAGTTTTATAATATCTGTTATATATATGATAGGATATGGATATACTCATATCCGTTTCGACTCATCCGGTCCGTTTGCAGCCCTACCAATCCGTTCCGAATCATCTGGTCTGTTTGCAGTCCTACCAACAATATAAGTTTGTCTTCATCCAGCCTCAAGCCTTCAACGGCGATGACATAAAAACATTAAATTGTTCCATAAACAAACATGTCATGAAACTAAACATGAATCGTAATTATTAAATGATCTAATTTTAATTATCAATATGTCTAAATGACTTTGTATAAATATGTATCTTTCACACAATTAGACCCTCAAATTTTAGATGAATATAAGAAACTAAAAAGAATGAAATCGTCCACTAATTAGTATCACTCAGGTTACGTTCTTGCCGTGAGAATACACTCATGAACAGATCTACACAAGGCATGAATGTTTAACTTGAAATGTGAATAGATGCTTAAGAAAACTTAGAATGTATATATATACTTTACCACTCTAGGATTTCATGAGAACCTTGTACATCCAACCAAAACACATTATTCGAATTGAGTGCGTCTACGTTGGGCTGGGATTAGGTGCAAATGAATTTCGTACAAACAGGTGCAAACGGCACTAGGGGGCTGATGCATCAGTACCGAAAAGTGATTTACACTTTTTGGGGGCACACTTATCACTTTTCAGAGCTGATGTGTCTGTACCCTGGCACCATTTACACAAAATTCATTTGTACTTAATTTTTTCCGGCCTACGTCTGCCTCACTTAACACGGGTGTGACATAGCCCCAAAAATTTCACCAAAAATAGCTCGGCATAAGAATCACCTGACAGGTTTACTGCCCCAACTTTAGGCCCAAACTTAAACTTGGGCCATATTTGGGCTTACCTTGGCCTGGCCTAGGGCTCGAGACCTGATGTCTAAGGCCGGAAATTTTAATTAAAAATACTTGGACTTTTATTATATGAAGTAATGGAGCATAGTGCATAGATCAACCTAAGGCCCTTAGTTTCAAGATGGGCCAAGCTTGGGCCTTAATATCTGTGATTTTTAGGCCCGGCCAGCCTGGGCCCAAAGTATAAAATTTGGGGTCGATGGTAAGGCCAAGCCCGAAGCAGGCACATGCAGAACCCCTTGTTCCACAGCAGTTTCCGGCAGTCACCAGGCCCACGGTGCTAACCAAAAAAGGAAAAAAGAAGAAAAAAAAATACCCTGTAAAATTGTACCATAAAAATGAGATTTAGAGGGTTAAGACCATAAAAAAGTGTTCATGCTCCCTATTTAAAAGAGGCACCAAATTCAAAGGAATAGGACGTTCTGTCCAGGATTTGGGGTCTAGGATGGTGTCCAGGACACTATGGGCCATCATATGGAATAAAATGCTATCACCCACCCATTTTATTCTATATAACGTCCCCTGGTGACCTGGGCACCAAATTCTGGACAGAACATTCTTTCCGAATTCAAAAATCCATCACGTGCCAACCTGTGGTGTAGGGACACAGAGGAACATACTGTTTTGGATATAGCAGGTCATTTCCGGATTATCATCTTTAAGAATGGGAATAACCACACACACAGTTATACTCTTAGTTTTATTTCGTAAATTCCTCTTAGAGTTTCAGGTTGGTAAGTGATCAGCAGGTAAAGGTTCCTAATTGGAATTTGTTTTTGTTTCTAAGGATTTCTAAAACACTCACCATATTTCTTGTTCTGATATTCCTAATCACACCAGAACAAAAAAGAAAGTGTTTTATTTTAACTCAAACTTCTACCTTTAAGAGAGCTCCTAGTGCGATCCTTTTGTTTCTCTCAGTAGAACCGATTAGCCCTCACTGCTTCCTCATCTCTAGTCTCCTTTTGTTTCGCAACCGTCTATAGAACCTCTTTCTTTGTTCTTCAATTTATGTAAACCGGCCTACCTGTTCAGTCTCTGATTCTTCCTCGTCAACGTTTCACGCCCAACCATCAACTTACATACGCCCAAGAAGGAGGGAAACTGTCCCACCAAAAAAAGCAGCCATGAGTGGGTGGGACCAAATTTCAGAGGACCTCTTTCTTCTCATTCACCAACGGCTGCCCCTACCTATTCGGCTCGGCTTTGTCTGTACATCCTGGAGGTCCCTTTCAGCACCATTAATCTGGCATGCAAAGCTTCCGTGGTTAATGCTTCCCTATAGAAATCGGGAACATAACGGCAGATTTGGTTTCTTCAGTCTCTACAATCGCAGGATCTACAAATTTGAGCTGCCGGAGTTAGCTGGAACACAAATCTATGGATGTTCTCTAGGTTGGCTGATCACAGTACACAAAAAAAATTCCAGGATTCATCTATTACATCCATTCACAAGGGAACGAATAGAGCTTCCAAGTTTAAGCACATTTCCAGGCATTCTGAGCACCTCCTATTCCAAAAAACGAGGCCTCATCTATGAGTTCCTCAACACAGATGGCAAGAAGATTGAATATAATTGGTGGGAGATGTATGAGTCTTATAGAGGTAAATTTAGCTTGTCCTCCAGTCCTACTTCGTCTTTAGACTGTATAGTCATGGCCATTCATGGACTAGATAGAAAATTGGCATTCTGCAGGCCCGGGGACAATGAATGGACAACAGTAAAAACACCACTGGAAATCGATTATGATAGAGGTTATACAGACATCTTCTACTATAACAGACAGTTCTGCGCTTTAGATTATGATAGGAGAGTTTCCTTATGCGACCTTGGTTCTTCTCCGACGGTAACCAAAATCTTACCATCTTCAACCATGTACAAATTTCCAGAGTGGGAATATTTGGTGAACTCGGCTGGAGAGCTGTTGAGGGTTTCAAGGGATGTGAGATGGCTCACTAGTGCCGAAGAATGGAAACGTACCAAAATCAATCGGTTTAAATATGAATTCGAAGTCTACAAGTTTGATTTAGAGTTACAGAGGTGGATCAAGGTGAAAACATTGGGAGACAATGTGTTGTTCTTGTCGAATAGTGTTTCCTTGGCACTTCCTGCATGCCATTGCCTAGGGGACCGTATCTATTTCGTTGATGATGGCTGCGGTAGTTATGAGGCATATGGTAGAGAGGTCTACAGTTTATGGGTCTTCAATATGGTTGATGGGAATAGTCAAATATGTTTTCAAAGTGATTACCTGAAGAGTATGCCTGTGCCCTTCTGGGTTGCAAAGTAGGAACTGTGACAGAGTGGGGCACTGCCTATGCTGTGTATTTTTTGGGACAACTTTCCCTATAATGGCCGTGAACGGTTGCTCCTGGAGTGGTCAAATAGGGCTCAGCTGATACATGAACAATTAGAATTTGATTTATTTATCAGCCTTTTTTAATTGATTTGGATGAATTTATACGAACATGTAACGTGTGTGCTTTGTTTATGGATTTTTTCATGCATTGTGATTTAGACGTTCTTATTATAACGTTTAAGTTCATTCTGTCTATGATTTCTCTCTCCTCTTCCATTTCTCTGTCCTCCAATTTCTAACCAACCCCTTTACTCTTCCCCTTCCGAGACTCTTCTTCTTCATAGCACCATGTTCTCAGCGGCAAAGCCCATACCAAAAAAGTCAAATCCCAAAACCATTAAGAACGAAGCCATTTTCTTGGTCAGGAAGAAACAAACAGGCAAAAAGGAGTGTTGGGAAAGTGTCCAGAATTTAACCCAAGTTGTAATTTGGATGATGATTGATCCAGGGAAAAACCTGACATGACACATTTATTCTCGACCCTATTAGAGTCCAACCTGACCCACAGAGAACAGGGTTTTATGGGGGTTTATATTTTAGGTTTCTTGGTTTCATACTGGTCGCATTGTTCATTGTAATCTTTGTTTTCATTCATAGTGAAATCTCTCTCGATGTTTTCACTTGTGGCTGTAGGTTTCAAGCTAAACCCCGTAAATCGTCTCTTGTTCTTCGTATGGTTGTTGTTTTTGCTATTTTTTTTTTTTTTTTTTTTTATCTTCTATTTTGTTACATATGATCCAAATCTAGGCTTCTGCACAACAAACCAGTATTAGAGCCCTAGGTTGATCGACCAATATAGCGGTAAAGTACAAAATAGAGAGGTTTGATGGGCATAAAAACTTCAAACTATGGCGTATGAAGATGCATTTGTTGTTGATTCTATTAGGACTGGGGCTCAGCTAAGATGGTGCAGCCCTAGTCCTAACAAAACGTTGGACATTGGAGACCAAAAAAATAGGAATGAAGCTAGCAGAGGTTGATTGGGAGGAGTTTCACTTCAAGATGCTAGAAGACCTTCCTCAATGCCAAGCCCTCTCCACTTCTCAACCAACTTTGAGTCATACAATATCTTGGTAACCTAAGCTACCCAAGTCTGATCAACCTTATAGGACTTAATAGTAACCCTCTTCGACCGGTCATCCCAATGGACATGCTATTTTCATTGGAAAAGCGGGGTTGCATCTTTCTCATTGCTAGAAAAAACATACAGCATGGGAGGAATAGCCTCACCATAGAATGCTGGTCTATGGGCCATCCCTAGGATGGCAGAGCTGGAAGAAGACACAATCTCAATAAAGGTGGATGTCATCATCGAACCTTTTTCCTTGCTATCTCCATATATATTATAGGTAGTCAGAACCGGGGATTTGTTAGTCATGGTCTTAGGAACCGAAGGACCTGATGTAGATGGGCTAGAAACCTGCGAAGGGTTTTCCCCTTCAGCAGCAGTGATAGATGTATGTTTGTTCTAGGCCATCGATGCGGTGAAGAAAAAAAAGATGTAGAAGGAATGAATAGATTGATAAAGAAGATGATTAGGAAAGGTAGAACTCAAAGGAAAAGAGGGTTTTAAACGAAGCATAGATGGAATAGTCCGTACAATCATGGAGTGGGAAACAACACGTGGCTGGTTAAAATTCAATCTAGACGTGTGCGGGGGCATGTGTTGATCTCATTTTGAATATAGCTATTAAGAAAGAGACACATGGCTCACAATCATTCTCGAGAAAGTGACAACTATGAGACTGACACACCCTAAGAAGACGAAAGGGCAGATAATGTTGATGGATCGGCACGTGTCCACAATATAAGAAATAACCTACAATAGCAGCAATCGAGGAAAAAGAGTATGATGACATACGTGCTGAGGCCGTTAATGGTGGTTTTGAGAT
Organism: Platanus orientalis; assembly: GCA_025762735.1. Taxonomy (NCBI): domain Eukaryota; kingdom Viridiplantae; phylum Streptophyta; class Magnoliopsida; order Proteales; family Platanaceae; genus Platanus; species Platanus orientalis. The sequence goes on from JAOXJP010026287.1 coordinate 12,279, forward strand.
GGAGTGTTTGAGAACATGGCCATTGTTGCAACTAGAATTGCACGACTAACATGGGCATAATTGTGGGATTGGAAATCATAAATTGTTCAGTTGCACACTCTTAACAAAGGTCATTCACACGGATTACTAGAAGAGGGTATGTGCGACTAACACTATAAAAATGGTCACAATCGCCATCCTAAAATCGGGCACGTGACTGTGATATAAATTCATCATAGTTGCACACCATAATAAGCACCTAGTTGCACGTAGAGAGATCTCCCAGTCGTGCACCACCGAACTAGAAGTTTGAATTTGACTCCAACTCTACTAACGGAGGTTTTTTTTTGCATAACCACAACACCTGAAGACTCCTAAGGCACCCAAAAGTTTAATGGAGGCACAAAGGAAGTCCCATTATGTATAGATTCATGGGACAATACATTCCCATCCCAAAAAGGACTCCTCATGCAACAATGAATTGTTTCCCATAAAGACTCTAACTCAACTCGTCCATACATATATAAATACTAGCAAAGAGCATAAATTTGGTATTCTTTGCACAATGTTGTTGCTTTCTTAAAGTTCTCAAGTTCTTTCTCTTCGGTTCAAGGTAAGTAGAAGCACTCTATCTTCTCTATCATCTTCAAGCCTGCCACAACAGTAAACATTTCTCTTTAATAAGGCTATAAGTTCGTCATATCTTTGTAGCATCATCTTAAAAAGACACCATAGAAGCTTGTATCTTGAAGACATCCATGGCTAAATAAGATTAGTGTAATGGTTGATTATTGTTCTTGAAGCAAGTATTATAGGCTTAAAGAATTAATAAAGAGTCAAAGTTTCATCTTCTTCTTCTCATTTCCTTCTTTTTTTGATGCAACTTTTAATCAAAGGTTTACTATTCATAACCAACAGTAAATAAAAAGCTCTTTTCAAAAGCTTAGAGTAATTGTTCTCCATATAAAACAATAAACCAACCCTCTAAAGGTTGGGTAATTTGAATTTAAAATTTATATTGTTCAATCGACAATGAAATTTAGTGTTACAACCATGTATTCAAGATCATCTTTGACTGACAAATAAACATATCAAATGCTATATAAACAAGAAGGGTTGGTTGAAAAAAGATCATTGAACATCAAATCAAATCTTATCTTTTTATCTTTCATAGAAGTAGGAGTAGAGGTTAAATAGTGATTGCATTAATTATAAGGAGATCAAAGGGTTTTTCTATAATGTTGATCAAGCGTCCTTGGAGAATGCATTGTAGAATAACAAAAAGAGGTTTGTAAGTGTACAAATTTACTTTGATTATTATTATATTCATTTCCTGCATTTGTTAATTCCTTTAATATACATTGTTTGCAAAAGTCCTCTTAATTGAGGCGTGAACCAAACCCACTTAAACCATATGGTTCACCCAAGCCCGGGTCAAGGTGAAAAAAATCACCAATAGATTTACCAGAATTTTTGTTTTGTGGCACTACTTTTTGAGTAGCACTACAAGCTCCTTTGTGTCATCACTTAAATTGAATTGTTTCAACTGGAAGATATTGAGCAAAGTTGATATTTCCAATGTCGGTCTCAAACAAAACTATTTACCTCCAATTCGTTTTGCATCAAGAGCCACATTTTACTCTCATTCGAGTAATCTTCTATCAAGGTTTGCATCATCTGTAACACTAGATATATCTCCCCAAAGCACAGATTTGTGGAGTTGAGAAGAAAAGAAACTTGAGGGAAAAAAATCTCTTCAAATATGATCACAAAGAGTTCTGATTTGCAAATAATAGATATCGATGAGTGGAGATGAACCTAAATATAAAAGAAAAAATGGTTATGTTTTTAAAATTAAAGATCAAAAATCTATATTTTATATTAAAGCAACAGGTACTGATGTGGACAGCCCCTATGCTTTATTTAGTTCACACGGATTTTACCAAACACACATGTGAACTCCCCACCTCTTTTACTTTTTTACAATTTCTATCTTATAATCTCTCTTTTATTTGTTTCTATCTCCACGTCTTCTATAACTTCTTTCCTAAAACCTCTCTCTCTATCTAAATAAAGGTTTCCATCCATAAAAAAATCCTGCAATCTCTCTTCTATTTGTTTCCATTAAAAAAAAAAATCCTAAACGTCTCTTCTTCTCCCCCCTCTCTCTATCTAAATAAACCTTTTCATCTATAAAAAAAACTATATTTATACACTTTTAAGTCTTTTTTTTTTTAGTTTTTTTTAAATCTTTGTTTTTAGTTAGTTTCTCCATCTCTCCTAAATTTTCTCTCCCTCTAAGATTTCTTCTCTCACTTTTTGTTTTAACATTTTTGTCTCTCCATCTTTCTTTCATGGTGATGTATTTGAATATTCATCTGTACCCATGCAAGCACAGGTTCGCCTGCTAGTACCTTCATATTGTAAGATGTGACATTTAATATATTACCGTCATTTTTTAGTGAATCATGATAATGCAATTGAGATTAAGCTTTTCAGCTCGATCTCAAAACATTTTTATCTCCCCATCTTTCCTTCATGGTGATGTATTTGAATATTCATCTGTACCCGTGCAAGCACGGGTTCGCCTGCTAACACCTTCATATTGTAAGATGTGACATTTAATATATTAGCGCCATTTTTAGTGAATCATGATAAAGCGATCGAGATTCAGCTTTTCAGCTCGATCTCAAAAGTTGATAAAATACAAATTTGATCTTGAGATCATGGCTGATATTGTATACCAAATGTTGGATTTAAAAATCAGATCTGCAATCGCATGCCAAAGACAGCTATCCTAATAATACTTGATTAAGAATATCTAAAGTTAAAACAAGATAACAATTATTTCACAAAAGGGAATACTTGACTTGTATCAACCTATTTACACTTTTAGCCATGATAATATTCACAGGTAAACTTATAAAAGCCTATGTTTTTTTCCTATGCAAATTTGTGTTTGAAATTTTGAGAAGATATTATGATTCATAGTTCAAGAAGATACATTTTGGCATGGAGACATGAAAATTAGAATCTCAAAAACTAATTGAAAAGCAACCAATGTTGGCTTATCAATAGCTTGTGTCAGTCTATAGTGTGCTCAGAGAGAATCACAGAAACTTTTTTGTCATAGAACATTTGTTTCATATAAAAATTCAAGAACCTTTGAACTATGTTTAACCATTTTTTTTTTTTTTTTTAACCAAAAAGTACTATGTTTAACTATTTTATTTGAAACAAACTGTTTGAATTTTTAAATTTTTTAGATCTAGAACTAAACAGAAAACTGCAAGTATATAAGGCTATGGTTTATACATGTATATGATGAAACTCTCTAGGAATCTAAGTACTTTCATACAATTTCTTTACAAATAGTTTTTTCCTTAATATTTGTGTCCCATAATTGCCCTAAAAAGGATTTTACTTTCTCACCCCTAGCTATTAATGGCTTTTATCAAAGAATATACTCAATATATTCTCTTAAAACCTCACTTACTTTTCTAATATACTTTTACCACTTTATAGTACAAAAATACAAAGCATTTGATGAACAAATTATCACAAATCCCCCTATATTACATTTAAATGTCCAACTGATCATTTGAATAATCCCTAACAATCTCCGTGTCCGAAATTATTTTATCCTTCATTAAGCATTAAAAATGTCTTAGGACCTACATCAACCACTCAGCATACTCAGGTATCATTTGTCAAGCTAACATTACTAAAAGGAATAAACAGACACATCCCTAGATAACTATGGACTCTAATGGTCTAGGTATATTTATACCATGAAGTAGAGAATAACACACAAATTGATGGTGTGGTTTGAAATACACATTCTCCAGTGATCCAATTTTGTGTATGCTATCTCTACACTAATATGTAAGTCTAAACTCATCACTCAAGTGATTGAAAATACATCTATCTTATAGTAGTCATACACATGCCAACAATGTAAGTTCGTCTTTGTCCAGCCTCAAGCCCTCAACCATGAGGACATGGTTCCATAAAAGAAGCATTAAGTTGCTCCATATACAAACACATCACGAACCGTGAATTGCAATTATTAAATGATCTAATTTTAATTATAAACATGTCTAAATGACTTTTCTTGGGCACATATATCTAATACAGTTAGACCCTCAAATTTTAGATAAATATAAGAAACTAGAAGGAATGAAATCCTCGACTAATTACTGCCTCCCATGTCACATTCTTACCGTGAGATAAACACATGAACATCTATCTATATAAAGAATGAATGTTTAACTTGAAATGTGATCAAATGCTTAAGAAAACTTGGAATGTATACTGTACCATACTCAAAAGGACGTCAGGAGAACCCTATACATTCAACCAAGACACAATATTCAAATAGAGTGCGTCTACGTACGTCTGCCTCACCCACCACAGGTCCCACAGAGGGCTGGCCCAACCCGAGTCCGTCGTGGACCAGCACAAATTTTGGCCTTATCTGACAGGTCCCCAGTCCCAACTTTAAGCCCGAACTTAAACTTTGGCCGTACTCAGGGTTACCTTGGCCGGGCACAGGGCTTGAGAACCGAGAAATTTTCATAAAAATGTCAGATTTTTTATTATATTTTTAAGTGTTTATATGAAATACTGGAACACAGATCGGCCCAAGGCCCTCATTTCAAGCTGGGCCAGGCCCGGGCCTTAAAAACTGTGATTTCTTAGGCCCAGCCTGGTCGACCTGAGCCTGAAGTATATAATGTTGGGCTGATACTTGGGTCTACTGTGGCCTGGCCCAAACCCAGCCC
>JAOXJP010026298.1:0-27711 GCA_025762735.1 Platanus orientalis
ATTTCTTTACAAAACAGTTTGGATCAGTTCTAGGAACCTATGGCAATAAAAAACGAAGTTAGTTTAGTATCCCCTACCTATTGGTTGGTGCAAAATTCCTTCCAAGCTTTGTTCTTCAAAAAAATCCCAAAATCTTTCCAAAACCTAGTTTTTCCTCTTCCTTTCTCTTCAAAATCCCTACTCTTATAAGACTTCTTCAAAAGATCATCTTTTTTTATGAGTTTTTATGTTTTTATAATCCTAGATAACAACCCTACTTTCCAATTTCATGTTTAGGTAGCTCTCTAGTGAAAAAACTCTTAGAATTTTACAAAAATTGCGGTTGTACGGAATTTTCCACTTTGATGATGTTATCCCGTCAGAATTTTTCCAACATAGATACCTGGTGGAAAAACGGTTATAACTTTCTTTACAAAACTCGAATTCACTCACCGATTGTTTTTGTTGGAAACTAGACTTCAAGATATTTTCAAATCCATGGGGCTTGCTCTCTAATTTGTTATACATTTTGATTGGTGTATTTTTAAAATTACTACAAAATCTACTAATTCATACTATACCAGACGGCATAGACACTTTTCAGGAAAAAAACTTCAATTCACTCACCGTTTATTGCATTGGGTGATTTCCTAGCATATATTATTTGTAGGGTGATTTCTATGGGATCAATAAATATTGATTTATGAAGTTATGCCATCTGTCTGTGACAGCTTCAGAAATTGTCATGTCCTTAACCCCTTTTTTTTTCCTTGCTTAGTAAATTACCTTTAACTTTTCTGTTTGGTATCTGTTTTGCTTGCCATTTATTCCGTATGACTCTAGACTTCCATGCCTATCCAAAGGTATAACTTTTATTCATAGATTCTTTCTAAATTTTTGTTAGTGCCTTTCTAAATTGGTCTAACATTTAGATCATCATATGTGCTTTTAAGTGATCCTATATCTATACAGAACTTATGTGACATGTGTAAGTATTCTACGTGTGACACATGTATAGTAATATGTGTGTTATGGTGTGGAGTGTTGCATGAATGGTCCTTTTCTATTGTTTATTGGTTTGAGGATGAAAGGTCATGCTAAAGTTCAGTGTGGTCCCCATAGCATGCTATAAACCTCCCCAAAACCTTGAGGTAAACTGCAGGTCTCTATTGGATATGATGGCCACTGGGATGCTATATAGTCTCACGATCTCATCCACATTGAGTTAAGCCAGCTTGTCAAGTGGGTAAGAAATACAAATGAGTAAGAAGTGAGCTGCCTTGGTTAGTTTGTCAACAATCACCCAAATAGAACCAAACCTCCTTTGGGTCTTTGGCAAACCAACCATAAAATCCATTGATAAATGATCCCCTTTCCACATCGGTATCTCAAGTAGTTGTAGTGGTCCAATGGACTTTTTATGTTCTACCTTAATTTGTTGGCAAATCAAGCATCAAGCCATAAATTCAGCTATATCTCTCTTCATGTTACACTACCAATATCTTTCCTTGAGGTCTTTGTACATTTTGGTGTTGCCAGGGTGAACTGTGTAAGTAGCTCCATACGCCTTACCCAAAATCTTCCTCTTTAATCCCTCGTTGTTGGGAACACAAATGGTTTCCAAAGCGAATGATGCCATCTTCTCCCATGTTGAAGTTGACATGATCCCCATTCTTGACCTCATTTGAGATTTTAGCAAGTTGTGGATCGGTAAATTAACTCTCTTTAATCTTGTCTACCAATGAGGGCTTCACCTTGAGTTACGTAAAAAGAGCACAAGTCTCATATACCATGAGTTATACATTCATCTTCCTCAACTTACTCAGTAGTAGTCCCCTTCCAACAGTCAAACAAGCCAGGCTAGCCGAAGATTTTTTGCTTAAAGCATATGGTTCTACATTGGCTTTGCCTGGATTATAGTGAATGGTGCAGTCAAGTCTTTGATAAATTCAACTCTTTTTGCGAGAAGATATACTTCAGACTCTTATGGTCGGTGTAAATCTCGCAAGTCTCACAAAAAAGGTAATGTCTCCAAATCATGAATGTGAAACTACCGCTACCAACTCAAGAGCATGAGTATGACAGTTCTGCTCATAGAGCTTGAGTTGTCGAGATGCATACATAATGACCTTGCCATGTTGCATAAGTACACATCCCAAACCCTTCAGTGAAGCATCACTGTAAACCACAAATCCACCAAATCCTGATGACAATGTGAAAACCGGAGCTAACACTAGCCCATTTTTCAATTCTTGGAAGTTTTTCTCACACTCATCCCATTGAAATTTAGAATACTTTTGGGTCAATTTGGTTAGTGGTCTAGCTATATAGGAAAATCCCTCAACAAAGCACCGATAATATCCTACAAGACCTAAGAAGCTATGAATCTCCATCACATTCGTCGGTCTTAGCCAATCAACAATAGCCTTAACCTTCTATTGATCAACAAGGATTCCAACCTTGGAGATCATATGCCCCAAGAAGAAAATTTGATTAAGCCAAAACTCGCACTTGCTGAATTTTGCATATAACTTATGTTCTCTCAGCATACTCAACATAATTCAAAGGTGTTCTTCATGTTCTGCTTAGCTCTTAGAGTAAACAAATATGTCATCAATGAAGACAATCACAAAGTGATCTAGATATGATCTTAACACTCGGTTCATCAAATCCATAAAGGTTACGGGGGCATTGGTTAAGCCAAACAACATCACCAAGAACTTATAGTACCCGTAGCGTGCATGGAATCCACTCTTCAGAATATCTTCCTTCTTGATTTTGAGTCGGTGATAACCCGATCGAAGGTCTATCTTGGAAAACATGATTACACCTTGAAGTTGGTCGAATAAATCATCAATCCTTGGCAATGGGTACCTATTTTTTGCAATTATATGGTTCAATTGCCTATAATCAATATATAATCTCATGGCTTCATCCTTCTTCATCACAAATAGGACTGGAGCTCCCCACAGAGATACATTAGGATGTACTCCTTGTTCAACAATTCTTGTAATTGTATCTTCAGTTCCTTTAACTCAACTGGTATCATGCAATAAGGAGTGATCAAAATAGGCTCAATTTCAGGTGCTACATCAATAACAAACTTGATCTCCCATTTCAGTGGAAACCCGGGAAGATCTTCTAGAAACACATCAATGAACTCCCTCATAATGGGAATACTCCCAACATCTACTCATTCTTTGGTTCATCCACCATATTAGCCAAGTACCCTTGCCAACCCTGACAGAGTAGGTTACTAGCTTAGATGGCGGATATAAGACTCAAGAATAGGCTCTTGCATACTCCTTGGAATACAAACTTTGTTCGGTTTAGAATCCTAAACACCACCTCCTTCATGTAACAATTCACAGTAGCATGATAAGATGCCAACCAATCAATCCCTAGAATATCATCAAAGTCTTTCATAAATGGGAGTATTGGATTAGCAACCAACTCATGCCCATAAATTACCATCACACAAGATCTACATACAGTGTCTATGATCATAGTTTTTCTCAACGGTATAGATACATGCAAAGCCTCAACTTGTGGTATGGGGGTAATGGTGACACGCCTCATAAAATCGCAAGATTTACAGGAATGTGTGGCACCCGGATCAATAAGTATGCATGCAGTATAATCAAAAAGTGAAAGAGTACCTATGATTATGGTCCTAGATGCCTTAATGTCCTGCTTAGTGACAGCACAAGCTCTAGCTCAAGTCGTTGGTTGTGCCCTTGCCTCAGTGGGCTGAGTAGTGGAGTCTTTCTTCCAAAGAGGACAGTCTCGAATCATGTGGCCAACCCGACCTCATTTGTAGCACACTGCAATCTCCTTAAAGCATGGTCCGTAGTGTGGCTTCAGGGACTTAGGGCACACTGCTGCCACCCTCTTTGTCTCAGGCTACTTCGGAGCTCTCCAAAAACCATCACGACTAATAGCCTCCTTCCTATGAAACCCACTAAGAGGAGGTCGCCTCTTATCTTAATCCCTATGCCTCTGGATCTCATCGTAGTCTTGTTCCACCAACTCCACATTCTCAACAACATTGGTGAAAGATATGAGTTGTAAAGGTGTCATGCAACGAAGTTGTTGAGACAGTGGAGTTGGTGGAATAGGATTACGATGAGATGTAGAGGCACATGGATTAGGATAGGAGGTGATGGCAATCCCTTCTAAAACCTCTTGGCCCTGCCCTCATCGTCTAGGATAAAGTGAGATGCATAATGAGATAGATCAATAAACTTCACCTTGTATTGAAGTACAGACATGCCACCTTGTACAAAGCCCATAAACTCAACCTCCTTATGATCTCTAATGCTCTCTAGGAAGTACTAGATGTGGAAGGCACCTAGAAACATGTCCCAAGTCAAGGGCTCTTCATCATAAACTAAAGTATACTTAGCAGCCCGCCACCAATGCATTGCCTCGCCTCACAAGATAAAAGTGGTTAGATTCACTTTTTGGTCCTTGGGGCAGTTCAAAACATTGAAGATCTTCTCTATCTACATCAGCCAGGCCTCTACCTCCATGGGATTGGAAGTACCAAGAAACTTGGAAGATCCCATACGCCTAAACCTCTCGATGGTTCTATCATCATGTATAGTCTCTTTGTCTATGGGCTATATACCGCCCGTGTCATGCTCTCACACTACCTCAGTCAAACTACATATTGCCTCCCAAACACCTATTGGGCCATGATCTCCTTGTAGTGGGGTGTCTGAACTAACTCTAGTGCTCCTCCTAGGTGGCATTCTCACCTATAGACATTAAATCAATAGTCAAACACTTGTTATCTATCAAGACTATATCATGTATAACATACTCTAATTCCACAAATTAAACAATCCTCAATATCATCAATTTTGCTGACTTAACATAATCTAAATGAATCTCCAAAACTAACTCATCTCCAAATAGAAAGAGTCTATAGAATCCAAACGATAATCACTATTTAAGTCTATAGAATCCAAACCTAACTGCTTTGATACCAACTCTGTCACACCCCGAAACCCACACTTGAAAATTGGGGTATGAATATGTGAAATAACATGTGTGCGGCATCACAGATCTCAGAGTGTGACACTTCTCTTTTCTTACGGAAGAAGCTCTTAATTAACTTACTTTATAAATTGTAGGGTATGTATTCTATTTTTGATTCTTTTTTTCTTTTATCCCAATTACTTAACCTCAATTGTCAACACATCATAGTAGAAGCATAAACATAAAGTAATATCCATTTAACAATTGCAACGGAAAAAATCTTCATGCATACTGAACTACGCTGCAGAAAGTGACCAATAACACCAAATATCTATATCAAATAAGTTGCTAAACTTCAAACTAAGCAAATCCACTTATATGAAAATAGTAATATCAAGGGCTAGCCAACTAACCAACATACACCCAACTGTCCAACTAGAGTATTAACATCCAAATAAAATCATGTCTCATACATCATCATCTCATATATGAAGTACTGAAAAACATATCTGAATAGAAAGTAGGAAAGGAAAGCGGTCCTCTTGTCCAACAAGATAACTAGGACCAAACCTAAAAGATATCACATGCTATGAGGTGCCTCCTTAAATGGTGTTAAAAACATGAGTAAGCTCCAAAGCCCATGTCAGCACCCAAATTTTAACTTGGGTCATGTGATAGCATAATGACAGCATTTAGGCATCAAGACTCTAAGCACCCTCGGCTTAGGAAGAGTAAACTTGGACTGTAGGAGGTTAGGCATTCCCAAAGAGGTCTCCCAAGATACTCCAGTCACAAATGAACTAGTCAAAACACTTTATTACAGCCCAAAATGCACCATTTCAAGACAAACCCTAATCTCACTCAAAAGCATCGACAGGACTTTGAGGGTCCTCATTTTAGAACCCCATCCATGTCATCAGCAAGTTTTCAACCTCCTGTAAGCCTTTCTCCAGTAAAGCATCACAGATGGAAAAAAATACCATTTTACCCTTTTACCTTCAAAAGCCCTGAACTCACTATCTATCACTCAGATCACTGAATTTCTCTTGTCTACATAAGCCTTCTTGTCCTGAAGCATCACAGGCGAAGAATTATCATTTTCACTTTTTTTGACATGCGGGTGAAAAATTACCATTTTACCCTTTTCACCTTAAATCATTTATCCTAGGACCTCAAAGGATCCCCAACGCCTCTCTCGTTGTCTGAATGGTGTAATTTCAGATCCTATGCATCCCTGAGTCTCCCTATTCTAAGGAACTTATCATAGAATAGACATTGCTCGAGACTGGCAACAACCAATTTCTCAATCTGTGACAACCCTGACCAAGAAATGAACCTTATAAGAGCTCTTAGAGATTCATCCAATCTCTAAATCCAGAAAGGTCGATTGATGTGTCTTGGCCTTGACCTTACCTTCAAATCTTTAGGGTTTAGAAGAGAATTTCAAAATCTCAAACCTTTGTGAAATCTCAAAGCTTTCTCAAGGGGTCAAAAAGCCATTTTACTGCATTTTGCTCATATGGAGCCAGAATATTCTCTAAACCTCCAAATCAGGATCAATTGGAGTCCATCTCTTTGGAATCAGGAGACCTTCAAAAAACTGTTTAAGGAGCGTGAACTTTAATAAAATTTATTTGCTCAGATTCCCTCAAATACTCCGAAAAGTGCAACAAATCAGGTTTAAAAATCAGGTGCTTAACCGACTCTCAGGTGTTCATCTAAAATCAAAAAGTCAGTTAGTCAGTGGCCACCCCACTGTAAATTTAGAGCCGCAAGACTATCAGATTCATGCTAAATTACAGCCTATGGCCCAAGCCATCATATTTGCCTAAGCCAAGAAAAAACACTTTTCGTCTGTATTTGGCACGTGGAATGCCCTTAAAAGTTCTCCCAGACTCGAAATGCAGCAAAGTCAGGCCCATTTTCTTAGTTTCACCCATGTCCTCAATAGATCATTTCACAAACTCCAGATTCAGGGAATGTTCGACAATTCAATTCCACTAGTCTTTAGACAGCTACAAAAACTCAATCTCTCCGAGTGACCCTACTTCAAAAATCTCTTAGCAACTACTTAAGAACCCGACATCCAATCTGTCAATTCCTGTAACTTTAAGACCCCCTAGCTTCAAACCCCCTAAATATGGCCCATGATGGCATTCTACAAGAAAACCAACAGCATTTCCAGTCCAAGACTGTCTAATTGCTCAAAAAAGGGTTTTTAACCCAATTTCTTGCTTAGACATCGTAATCCTGTGTAGTCAAAGGTTGTGACTCACCTAGACTCGAGATCATCTATGACCTAACAATTTTTGGATCAATTTTACCATCTTACCCTTTTAAAGTGCATTTGAGAGCTTTTCAAGCAAAAAAACCTTGATTTCACCCCTTGTCCTTATCGTAATTTGGTTCTGATTGGTCTAGTGCGACCAGAGCATCTACAACCTCTAAAAATGATAATGACTAGGCCAACTTCTGAGCTCAAAAGCTCACAGGGCGTGACAATAGAGAGAGAGTTTGAAAACCCTAAAAACAATTAATATCATTAATGAGCTAAGACTTTTCAACTTAGCTCATTAATGACATTTAATGCATTCACACCTTAGGAGATAAAATGGCAGCCCTTTGATTGAAATCTTCCAATGTGCACCCTCACCCCTCTCCCTTGGATCAATATGTTGAATTTCAAATCCCTAGAGAGCCCCTCACATCCCCCCATTTAGCATCTTATTGCCCTCCCCTTGATATTTGCAACCAACCACATGCCATCAAATGACATCTACCACACCCCTTTAGCCAACTCACCTATCCAAGTGAATTAGCACACAATGATCCCAGCCCTCCACCTTAGACCCTAGACTTAATCCCAGCCCCTCATTCAGCCACATCACCTAGCACAAAATGCTTGAACTCCATCCACCCATTTTGGCTTAATCCTAGCCCTACATCCAACACCACCTAAACCTAATCCCCACCCTCCATCCTAAGCAAACCATAGCCACAAACCCATTCAAATTGGGGATATAAATAACCCCAATTTTGTGCAGCCCCAAGTTGGCAACCAAAAATCCTTAAAAATTCTAAGAGAAATAAGAAGAAGAAAAGGAAAAAAGAGGATTTTGCTAAACCTAGGCCACTTGGACCCAAGGTAAGCCTAAACCTATGCTTGTTTCATTTTCTCCTTACTCTTTCAATCAATTGATAAGCTGTTATGCTGTCCAAATCATGTTAATTTATTTGTTCAATTCGGGTTACACAATAGAGGCTCAACAACTTCTACTTGCTTTTATTTATGAACATGCTTTAGTGTCAATTCTTTTATGAATTTTCTACACACCTGTTTAAGCTCAAATTTTAGTATGTTATAATACACATGTATGCCAGTTAGTAGATTTAATTTCATAATTTTAGGAGTTGTGAAAGGCCTCGAGATGGCCCCCTTAACAAACCCCAAAATCTGGGTCTTTTGAGACCTAATTCAATTGAATATTTGTGATTTTTTGTTTGAATTTTGTATGCATGATCTGAGATCCAATTTTTTATATGTTGTCCTTATATATGTTGTCTGTGTTCATGCATAATTTTGCATTTTTCTTAAAACCCTAAGGGCTTCAAAATTGAGAAATTTATCTGCTGGATTTTCTCTTAGTTACTAACGCCTAAATTTTATGAAATTAGAATTCAAGCGATGAACAAACAGGCGTCAAGAGAAAGATCAGGCATTGAGATTTGGGACCCATCCCAGGGAGCCTTGGCCTTCTCTGAACCTGTCCCATGGCTTCAGTAACCTTTGGAATTCAATCCTGTGCGTGTGCACCTCTGTGGGCCCTTATTTTCTTCTCAACGCCTGAATTTAATTTCAGGCGTTGAGAAGAAAATTCAGGCGTTGGAGTGAATTTCAGGCATTAAGCCTGGGTTAAAAATCATGTTTTTGAAAATTGGTTAAGTGTGTGGGCACCCTAGGTGTAGTGCAAAGACCCTGGAGAAACCCTACCCCTCTAGGCCCTAACTTTGTGGCTTAAAAACCTAAGTTGGTTGCTAATTCCAGCACCCAATGCCCGAATTTCCCCTGAATTAAATTCAGGCATTGAACATTTAGGCATCAGACAAAAAAAAGGCGTTAGGCCTATAATAGATGACCAAGTGGCCTACTTTAGGAGATCATATCTCCATGTGGGTAGAAACCATGACCCCTAGGGTTACATAGTATAACCCTAGGAAACTTGCCCTAACTTAACCTAGGGGTCCCACAGTACTAGAACCCCCTAAACAATCCTAAAAAATCACATGAACATGTTGATCTGATCAGCTCCCAACTCCTGAATTTCACCCTGAATCAAATTTTAGGAGTTGAAGTGAAATTCAAGTGTCAAGCCTAAAAGACAGAAAAATACAATTTCTCTCATTTTCTCTCATTTATATTAAGAATAAACTTAACCCTAAACAACCAATAAATAAGCAATTTAGAGGGGTCTACCATCCCTCTAAGAGTCTAACCCATGAGGGGTCTCTTGTAAATAGAATAGGACAACATAAAGGACAATTTTAGGATTTTTCAAGAACTAATGCCTGAATTTCACCTTGAATTAAATTTAGGCGATGAAAAATCAAGCGTTGAGGGTAAAATTAGGCGTTAAACTTGAGAAAAATCTAGCAAACACATAATTCAGAATCTACAAAGTTTGGGCATTGACATAATTCAAGACTTGTGTGAATAGGAGAAGCTGCCCTAAAAAGGCAGGTATTTGGGGTGGCTAACACCTTCCCTGAATGCAACCAAACAACTTACCCCCAATCTCAGGATTGTAGACCGGTATTAGGAGTTAAACCCCTAGACCTTCGAATCTAGATTTCTCTTTTTCTTCGAAAAGGAGAACCGACGTCCAACTCCATCAGTTAAACCCCAAGTTGGTGGAGACTCCAAGCAAAGCTTAACCCTTGCACAGAAGGGGTTAACAACCTTTCGCGCACCCCTCGACAACAAATGGGCACCAGAAGAGAAGTGGACCCTGATGTCCACATCATGGGAAAAGGTAGGGGTCACAAGAAGCAGAACACATATCTAATTTAGATAGAAAACATGTGCATAGAGATATAAGTACCACAAAAAACTCTCATAGATATATAATAAAAAAGTATATGAGATGGGACCTTGTCCCATTACAGAGTAGTGCAGACATAAAAAAAGAAAGAAAGACCATATATAGTATATCTAAATAAAATAATATTGAGTCTAGTTAGTCAATTGCATCATCATACTTAGACTCGCTATGCAACTAGACCAAAATAGCTGGTGGAACGCTAACTGTAGGGTCTCGGTGTTTCTTGATTCATGCCAGTCTCTCATCTGTGACGTTCATCTTCTCCTCCAGCTTATCCATGTTCTTAATCATTTATGACATACACAAGAATATGGAATATATATGATTACTCTCATCTGGAAGGGTTAGCTTGAAGTCACCCTCCATGGGAGCATGTGATGGGCCAGGTGCATATTTGGCCTGCTAGGGAGCGGGAGAAGCCTCTCGTGCTAGAGGTGCCTCTTGGTGGTAATCACCACCCTATGTTGTAGCTGGTGGGGCCTGTGGAGCTGTGGTTGTTGCTCGTGCATTGAAGAGCTCTCGAGCTTGCTTTGTGTATGCGACCGAAGTCCAGTCAATCTGTATGCCCTGCTTGAGGACTAGTGTGTCCTCAGGGAATTTCACATTGCAAGATGTGAGAGGGATGGTGATCATGACTCTATAGGGAAGGCTCAACTTCACCATGGAGTGCTCTACCTTAACTATCATAGTGTGGTAGATAACTATAGGGACATCAACCTCTTACTGTGACATCAGGTTGTACACTACCCATATCATGTTGTTCGACATCTCATTGTCATGTGTGGTCAGCAACAAGTTGCTGGCCTTGCTAGCGTGTTACACTTGATTGAGTGTAGCTTCCCATATGAGTGAGGATAGAGATAGCCAATGAGTCCAACAATCTCCCTCTTGTTGAGGGATATAGGCCAGTATGGAACTGACTGACCCATGGGGCATCGGATGCCCAAAATAGAAGCGATGAAGTCTAGATCTATGTGTATATCGACTCCATGCATGACTATGTCAAATGACAGGTCCATCCAATTTGGATTGTGAACATTCGCATAGAAAAGGTGCACCGCCTCAAATTGGACCATATTGTTGAACAATGTGATGTCTTTCCATTTCTTTTCGAGAGGGACGTGTGGAAGAAGTTCATCCTCTAGAAGCAATTGTTCCACAAATCATTCGACAAACACCGGGCATTTTGAGAAATACCAGTCGTAATTGTCTACGTTCTTCTTGTTCTAGAAGTGTGAGGTGTCATACCAAGCCCTTTTAGTGGCTTTCTTCATGCGAGGCTTCATGAATTCTTCAAGATATTAGAGAAACAAGGAATGGAATTGGAAAGAACTCTTTAAAAACTTTTAAAAATCATTTGCATGTATAAATGGGAAAGGAAACCACATTTTAAAGCCTTACCGACACTTTGGATTTGTTGTCACACAGCCTAGTTGGGGCACTCCACTTATGTTGGAGTGCTCCAAAGTGGAGCTCTCCACTATCCTGTTTCAGGAGAAACCATGACAAGGAGCCAGGTACCCTTAGGGCACTCCCTAGCCTTGTATGGCTATTTTTCTATGCACAATGTATTCTATAGGACACTCGCATGCCCTTGTGCATAGATATGGTATCCAGGCATTCAATTTAGCGAATTGAGAACATGCTAATCGAACCACAGAGTTATTCAAACCTCTTCGAGTCTAGTGCTTTTGTGAGGATGTCTGTCAACTGAGCCTTAACAGACTCTAAGGATAAGACCTTTTCCTTCACCAAATCATGAATGAAGTGATGGCGTATATCAATTTTCTTTGTCCTAGTGTATTACACTAGATTCTTAGAAATTTGGATCACACTGGAGTTGTCGATAAATAAATTCATCGTGTCTTGGGACAACTCATAATCTTTAAGCATCTGTGTCATCCAAAGTAGTTGTGTGCATCCACTTCCAACAATAATGTACTTTGCCTCGGCAATCGACAAAGATATAGAATTTTGTTTGCGACTATGCCATAAGACTAGATAGTTGCCTACATAAAAGCATCCACTACTTGTGCTTTTATGATCGTCAACATTGCTAGCCTAATTTGCATATGAAAATCCAACAACAACTAGAGTGGTATCAAACTGATACCAAAGGCCAAAGTCAACAGTCCTATGAACACTCGGTAATCACTTGGTGTAAGTCCTTTTGTGATCATTTTCTCCTTAGGATAAGGTTGGACTTCTTCATCCTCGGAGCTTTGTTGTGATTAAGCTTCTTCTTTATATTTTTGAGGTCCTTCAATCATCCAAGTATTCTCATGATCATCAATCACTACATCGATAGACTCTTCCACCGTGAAAGTCCTCTTATTGAACACTCGGTATGCTCTACTGTTCGTAGAGTACCCTTGAAAGACAGCTTCATTGATTTTCTTATCAAACTTCCCTAAGTGTTCTTAATCCCTTAGGACGTAGCATAATTTTTCAAACACCTTAAAGTATTTGACAAAAGATTTCTTGCCCTTCTAGATTTTATAGGTTGTTTTGTCAATTCCAGGTCTACAATAGATGCGGTTTGAGACATAACATGTGGTTCTTATCGCTTCAGCCCAAAACCTCTTGGCAAGATCTTTACTTGCGATCATCGAACTTGCCATGTCTAGCAGAGTCCTTTTTTTTTTCCTTTTAGCAACTCCATTTTGTTGTGGAGTCTTTGGTGTTGAAAATTCATGCTTAATGTCCATCTCATCACACCAATCCGAGAACTTGTAGTTCTTGAATTCCCTTCCATGGTCACTTCGAATGTGCTTGATTAGGGCTATTAATTTGGTCAGGTTGGCCCGAACCTCGACATGTCCAGCTTGAAAACTAATTGGGCTGGGTTAACCTAATTCCGAGCTGGGCTGAGTTAGGCCCAACTTTAAGGCTCAAGTTTAACCTGAGGCCCAACTTGACCTGACTCTAACTAGTTAGCAAATAATAATTTTATTTATATGGTGATATCGGCTCTATATTTTTTTATTCTTGTTGGATCCATATATTTTTAACAAATTTACTATCATCAAATAGTTTAAGTGTCAACTATTAAACCCCCTAAATAATATATATTTAGGGGCAATTATGGGCCTAAAATTAACCCAAAAGCTAAGAAAAGAGTTTTAATTTAGGTAACCCGAACTCGGCTCGAAGCCTGTTATTTTAAAACGGGCTAAGCTTAGGCTAAATTTTTAGGCCCAAAGTTTTATTCCAGCCGAGTTTGGGCTGGGGTAAAACATTTTGGGCTGAGTTTTGGTAAACCTTGGCCCGATCAATAGCCCTATGCTTGATGGGGAGGTCCTTTTCAACTTGAATTCTTTTGCAAATGTGCTCTCGACTCTTAGAATCGTATGGATGACTAAGCATTTTACCTCATTCTTCCTAATCTATACCTTTTTAAGGTTTTTTTATTTTTCTGCTTTGTTGTTAGGTTAGATCACTCTTCTTTTAAAGGTTTTATTTTCAACATTTTGAAAATAGTTCATCTTGTTGACATTTTTTTCATTGTGTTTTTCTTGAAGTTTGGTATTTTTGGGATTTAATTTAATTTATTCTCTTTCTACAATCATGTTTCATGTGTCCTTCTAGGCTACAATAGTAGCATGAAAAACTTGATATTATAAGGACATATGTAACACCCCATACCATGACACACATATGACTGTATACATGTCACACTTAAAATGCTAACACATATCACATAAGTTATGTACACACATAATATCACTTTGATGCACATATGCTGATTTGAATGTTGGAGCAACTTTAGAAATGCACTAACAAAAAATGTAGAAAGAATCTATGAGTGAAAGTCATACCTTTGGATAGACATGAAAGTTTAAAGTCCTATGCAATAAATGACAAGCGAAACAGACACGAAACGAAAAAGTTAAAGGCAATTTACTAAGCAAAGAAAAAAAATGGTCAATAACATGATAATTTTTTAAGCTGTCCTAGATGAATGGTACAACTTTATAAGTCAATATCTATCAATCATGTAGGAATCACCTTACAAATAATATATTCTTGGAAAGATTTATGCGTCTACTTTTCAATGTGACAAACAGTGAGTGAATTAAAGTTTTCTAGAAGAAGTTATGACAATTTTCCCAAAAGGTGTCTATGTCATCTAGTATGATATACATCAGTAGACTTTGAGGTAACTTTAAAAATACACCAATAAATATGTAGAATGAATTAGAGATCAATCCTTATGGATTTGGAAAGTTCTTGAAGTATTGTTTCTAACAAAAAAACGGTGAGTGAATCTGAGTTTTGTAGAGAAAGTTATAACCGTTTTTCCACTGGGTGTCTGTGTTGGAAAAATTCTGACAGGATGATGTCATCAAAGCAGAAAATTTCATACAATCACGTTTTTTACCAAATTTTAAGGATTTTTTCACTAGAGACCAACCTAAATACGAAATTAGAAAGGAAAGTTGTTATTTAATCTTATAAAAACATTGAGATTCATAAGAAATATGATCTTTTGATGAAGTTTTGCAAGAGTAGGGATTTTAAAGAAAAAAGGAAGAGGAAAAATTAGGTTTAGCAAAGATTTAGGGATTTTTCTGAAAAACAAAGTTTGGAAGGAATTTTGCATCAACCAAGAGGTAGGAGACACTAAACTAACTTTTTTTTTAATGTCATAGGTTCTTAGAACTAATCCAAATTTGTTTTGCAAAGATTATTCTGGTTTTTTAATGGATTTCCAACCATTTTTCACTAGTTTTGAAAGAGAAAATTGATTTTGTATGGAACATTAAACTAATTTTGTTTTTCACTCTGATAGGATTATAGAAGTGTCTTACTCATGTTTTATAAAGATCTACTCTATTTTTTAAATCGTTTTAAAATAAAAATCAAAAATTTTTAAAGGGGTTTTTGAGGTTTTTCAAGAATATAAAATATCATGATTTATTTTGTAAAATCTTGAGGTTTTATATTGTTTTGGCTTCATGCTCTACATGTTATAAAGTGTTTTATTACAAGTTTTAATCCGTTTTAAGTTCCGAAATCTTTGATTTTAAAGAGAGATTTTTTTGTTTTTAAGAATACAAGTACTTCTAGTTTTGGTATTTAGTTTCATAGGATCGTAGAGACCATTCTCTTATTTTGTAAAGAATTGTACATGTTTATATGATTGATTTATGATCTAAGTGTGATATGTTCTTCATGATTATTGTAAAAATTTGATTCTTCCATATTTTTGTGCTTAGAAGGATCAAACATCTATGACCTAAAGTGTTATGAATTTATTTATGTTCTACTATGGATTATTATATGTTTTGTATTGTTTTATGGTATTGTTGATTTTTTGTGTTATAGTTCTATTATAAGCTACCCTTCATCATCAAAGGGAAAACATTGATGATGTTCAACACATCTGGCTTATGGTGTGAATGGCCCCTTTACTAGGGATTATAAATGGTTATCATGTGGCTCTTCTCACCGGAGACAAAATTGGTGAATCATGTGACTCTTTGAACTGAAGATAAAATTGGTGTATCATGTGACTCTTCTCATAAGAGATAAAATTTATGAATCATGTGGTTCTTTTCACCGGAGATAAAATTGGTGAATCGTGTGGCTCTTTGCACCAGGGACTAAATGGTGTAACTGTTATCTGTATTGACTTATGCATCTATTTTACATGTTCAGTTTTGTTTAGTTCAGTTATATGCACATGTTTTGTTTTATTTAGACCATCTATATGTTTTTGTTTTTTTAATGTTTTCAGTTCAGTATATGCTTTATATGTAATTATTCAGTTCCGTATGTTGTTAGAAGTTATGCGACTGTATGTTTCATTTTAATTCGTGTAAAAATCTTGATCCGTTATTCCTTAATTTACTGTTATCCACTGAGTTTGTCAAGCTCACCCCAAATTTGACACCACAGATGATGAGAAGATAATTGTATAGCGGTTGGCAGACAGGATTGGAGAGTTAGAAGATTGGTTATATGTTATGAGACATTGAGACATTACTTTATTTTAATTCAATTCAATATTTTATTTCAATTTATTTAAAAAGAATGTAATAAGTTAGTGGATTTTGGTGTAGGCTCGATATTTGATTTTGAGATGATGGTTTAATTTATGTTAGACTATTAGTTTATGTAAATGAAAATGCTAGGACATGTTTATGGGTTATTTCCAGGTTAATGGAATTATGAAAATTTTATTACAGGTTGATTATGATATATAGATGGTTATGATTTATGATATGTAATTCCGCTGCATATGAATGAAAAGAATGAGCGAAAAATTTATATAGAATTTACAGGTTAAGAATGAATGAATAAATGTTTAATGTCAATACCAAAATTCATGGCCCTTTTAGTGTAGGTTTCGAGGCATGACAGGTATGAGGTTGTAATATTCTGTGACCAAAATTGGTGTGACCATTATGTGACATGTAACACATGGTAACACGTGATGTCTATAAATGTTGTGACCACACATAATTGTATTTTTGAATTTGGTGCCTTTTTGGGCATCTACTTTTTTTGATTTTTTTAATCATTACGCTTTCATTACTAGAATAAGGGGATTAACCCAGTTGGAGTAGTCACCCATCGAGCTAGACCAAGGCCAAGGTCCCCTCGCCTAAGTGTTTCATGGGCTAGGAGATGGGCAACTTGGTCACCAGCAGGAGTGTGCCCCTGGAGCCGAGGGACAAATACAACCAGTTTTGTACATGCCAAAAAGTAGTGCCTAAGGTCAAGGACAATGGTCCAAGGACCCATTTACAACATCAACAACAACCTTAGCATCACTAAAAGGAAAACAATGATTTTATCAAGCCTTTTTGCTAAAAGAATATGAAATACCATATAGGTTTATCCTAAAGGGGGTGAATAGGATTTCTAAATTTCTTTACCCTTTTTAGATTGTTAGGATTGGTTTTAATTCAATGTCATCATCTTTTGAATTAATCCAAGTGTGTGTGTCAATGGTGTAGCTACTCAAAAATATAATTAAATAGATAGAGTGTAGTAATTGATATGACAATAAACTTAAAAAGATAGGCATCCACATAAACAATTCACAACATAAGATTTATAGTGGTTCGGCACGACAGCCTACGTCTAATCTTCTAAAGCTTACTACCAAGATTAGATATATTTTATTTAGATTGAACCATACAATCTAGATAAAATACATACAAAACCAATCTACTTACACTTAGCAAGCTAAACAATACACTTGATGTCTCCAACAAGTGTGTTCAAGCTTCCAGTGTTTCCAGCGAAAACAAAGCAAGTTGAATATGGATTGAATGCAAAGAATAAGCAATATTACCACAATATGGTTGATGTTGCTATTCTCACCAAGTGGGAGTGCTCCTTGTTGAGCTAGTATGCCTTAGTACACCCACAATGCTTCAAACCTTGGTTCTTAAACTCCTTGAGCTTAACCAAGCTAGGGTTTCCTCTTGGGATAACCCACAGATGTCCCTCTTCTTAGGATGCTAGCTCGAGGCACTAAGAGAATAGATTAGATAGTATTTTTAACAAGATAGTAGGTTTTCAAAGCTCAAAACAGTGAGGAAGAAGATTTCTCTTTAATGGAGGCTCACTTTTGCCAAAGGTTCTAACACTCTTTCAAATGCCTAAAATGTTGCCCTAATGAGGAAAGTTTTCCTTTTATAATGGACAGAATCCACTCTCAATCATAGGATTGAAATCTTTTAAAACGGGCAACTAATAATGTCCATTGATGCGAAAAATGGAGTTTCAAAAATAACTCATTCGCACCCTTAACCAGTCAGGCACTTGGAGACTGATTAAGGGGTCCTGTATTGAGTTTTTTAGAATACTTGAGGGGGCATTCATTTGGGCATCTCACTGGGTATCGAGCCATGTTTCTCTCACATGGCTGGGCCTCTTTGGGACCTAATACATCATCTTATATGCTTACATGGATGCATGCATATACCTTGGCATAGTTGGGGCTCTTAGGGACCAACTCTATGTCTCGGTCTTCTTAACTCTGGTCCTCTTAAATCTTGAAGTTGAGTAGATGTTCTTTGGTGTATATCCCATTGGACATTCGAGATGACCTATCATATGAAGAATAACCCATCACGATCCTTGATCGCGAGGAGTAGGTGTTACACACCAAGACCATCTCATATGTGAAGGTTCTATGGCGTAATTACGCAATTGAAGAAGCTACTTGGGAAAGAGATGACAACATAAAGTCCAAGTACCCACATTTGTTTCCAAACCAAGGTATGCGTAAATTCAGGGATTGAATTTTTATAAGGGGGGAGAGTGTAATACCTCGTGTTGCACTTAAGGGGTAAAATCATAATTTTACCTTTATAAAGGTAAAATTGTCTTTTACGTATTTATAAAGACCTTAAAGTGGGTTAGGAACCCCTTGGACCAATTTAGAAGTATAGAACCCAAGTTAAATCACAAATTACTCAAGTTTAAAAATTATTATAATTTTGTAATTGGAATAACTTTCCGGGCCCATTGACACCAATCCCGAGGAACATAGAGGTTATGCCATACCTTATTGGAAATGTATTCGAGTCTTCTTTTTAACACAATAAACGACGCCTAATTTGGAGTCTTCTATAGAAAGTTATAGCCAATATACTGTAAAGTGTTTTTGCTGAAGAAAAAAAACTGGGGGGGTTTATGGTTATGCAGGCCGGTCACCTGCGACACTACTCGGGCAACCGAGAGGGGGTACCTAGGGAGACCGCGAGTCATCCCGGGTAACAACCACTACTCAAAATTGAAAAAAAAAGTTAGGGATTCATCTTCCTTGCGATTGAAATCTATTTATAAGTGTGTGTTGTTGAACCTTAAAGGAAATTTAACCCATTTTTATCTAAATTAGGTGAGAACATAAACAAAACACAATTGAAGCTTGGGAGAGGAAAGGGGAAAAAAGTATTCGAAGAATTTGGAGCTTAGACAAGGAGAAAATCAAGTTTTTAGTGAGTTTTCATATGTGATGTACTACTCCCATTGTTTCTTCATGGTTCTTTATCTATTTGGTTGATATTTTAGTTTCTTCATTTCTTGATTATTAATCTATGAGGTTTTGGTGAATCCACACCACTTGATGCTTAAATTTATAAGATTTTTAGTGAGTTTTCATATATAGTGTGCTACTCTGTTAGATTGTTGTGCTTTTATTCATTAGTATTCTTTATTTTGGATGAAATCTCAATTTTCCATCACTTGATTTGTTCCATCTATGAAGTTTGACAAGTTTCCATCACTTGATGCTTAGATTCATGAGATTTTTAGTGAGTTTACATACTTGGTATGCTACTCCTTTGTTCTCGTACAAATTTCTTCATGATTATCCCTTGCTTTGATTAGTATTTTGATTACTATATCATTTTATTGTCAAGTCCTTAAAGTTTGGTAAGTTTCCTTCATCCAATTACTAAATCCATTGAAGATTAATAAGTTCTCATATTAATTTCTCTACTCCCTTGATTTTTTGCACTTTCCTCCATTTTTTGTTACCATTTTGGGAGAGATTATAGATTTTCATCGTTTCTTGCTATAGATTTTGTGAGTTGGTTATTCTATACATTTCATAGAATTATTCCTTTCATTATGCCTTGGTAGAAATAAGTATATTGCTTGATCTAATCCACTTTGAGCATGTGATAACTAAGATTTACTCATTCTCTTTAAGTGCTATCATGAGTCATTGAAATTTCTAAGTTTCTCTTTATAATTAAATTTTAGAAGGCTAGATTCTTGTGAAATTAAAAAGGGGAAAATGATTACTACTCCTTATGCTTGATGTTTTCCTTGATTTTCCCATAGTTGAGAATCCTATTCATATCATCATTGCTAGTAGGTAGTCTTTACTTACTTTAATTGGCTCCAAGCTTTGTTTCTTATGCTATCTCATATGATAGTTTCTTATTGATGCCATTATTATGTTTTCCACTTGATTATATCCACTTACACTTAATTTAATGAGCTCCACATTAGTTTCATTGCATCCACATGACTTGTTTGAGACTTTTATACTATCGTTGGTTATAAAAAGTTAAAAAAGGAATCTTCGAGTATTTGGTTTTGGTGTGGGTACGAGCTATTACTTTCTGTTTGGTTTTAGGTATCGGTTTTATATTGCCTCACTTATGATTTTCTACTACATGAACATCTCTTGCATTGTATCCTTATGCAGTTACATATTACTATATATATGCATGGATTTCAAAGTTCCATTTCGCATCCGAGGATTTTGTTTTGGTCCCAATCACCGGGTGACATTAATAGGTAAAGACGACACTAGTTTCCCACCAACCCTTGATGCCTTGGGAGATTTTTGTGGGTTAACCCTTAATGTCATAGGAGATTTTTGAGGGTTATATTAGTCTGATGACCCATTTTAGGTACCCAATCACCAGGTTACATTAATAGGTGAAGACGGCATGAGTTGTCCACCACCCTTGATGTCCTAGGGGATTTTTGCGAGCTAACCCTTGACGCCTTGAGGGATTTTTGTGGGCTATATTGGTCTTATGACCCCGTTTCTAGACCCAATCACTAGGTGGCATTAATAGGTGAAGACAACATTAGTTGCCCACCATTTATGTTCGAGAGTTTAGTTTGTGGAGACCCTACATGGGTCATATGATTTTAGTTTTGTCAGAGGCCCCATGTAGGCTAGTCTATTGGATTTGATACGATACATTTTGAGGAGATTTGGTTCAGGAACCCTAGATGGGTTGAGTTGTTTTGATATGTGGTATGTTTTGTTAGAAACCCTTCATAGGTTATGTGAGTTTATGATCGGCATTAGGGTTCCATGACCATGCATCTATTTTGATATCTATTAGGTAAGACAACTTATTTGAGAGGTGCTAAGACTTATTTAGTTATAAGTATTTCTGAAGCAAACTTTACATTACATGTTGTACCTTCCCTATTAGCCACACTTTATTGATTTCAGTTATAGACTCTTGTAGATTTGACTTATTGCTTGTGTACCTTTATTAGATTCTGATTATTGTTCTAGTTGGTTCGAGTCTTATATACTCATATGCTCAAATTTGGTATTGTTCCGCACTTGTGACACTTGATTTAATCTGTGGGACATTATGTATGTTCTCTCACGGGCTTTATAGCTTACCCATGTTTTTAACTCCCTTTTAGATGGTGCCATGTAACATGAGATCTTTGGCAGGTTTAGTTTTGTAAGATGGTTCGTGGGACGAGATGACCATTTATTTACTTTCTTTTTGTTCAATTTATTTCTAGCACACTTCATGTATGATACATGGATTATTAAGTTATGACTTATGTGGGATATTTGTGGTTTCATTGGAGACTTTTGTTATAGGCTTGCTTGGTGGCCCTATATGATGATACTGCTTATGTTGAACAATGTAGATTGGTATGGATGTTAGTTATACTTTCTGTTACGTAGTTTAGAATGCATGATGATATTTTCCGCTATAATTGTTAAATGGATATTAGTTTATGGTCAAGCTTCCACTATGATATTTTGATAATTGATGTTAAGTAGTTGTGATAAAAGAAAGAAAATGAAATGAAAAAAATATATATACATTGCAATTAGGTAAGATAAGTAAGAACTCCTTTTGTAAGGAAAGAGAAAAATCGCACTCCGAGATCTGTGCACATGTGTTTCTTATATTTTACTTTGATTTTTGTGTATGAGTTTTGGAGTGTGACAAAAGGACTTGGAGGAGGTGGTGTTGTAAAGACTAGGGGTGTAATAATAGTAGGATTGGTTGGTGGGGGTTCTTGGTACACATCATGGACTTGTTTTATTGGTTTCTTCTGCATGTCGAACTTCTTGGAGGTTGGTTTGGGTGAGCTGTCAGGTAAACTAAATTGGACAAATATTTCTGGGACTGTGCCAGCTTGAATGTCTTATTCAATTCCTATTGTTGTATTGATTAGCTTTACAAAGTATTTCTTTGCATGGACCACTAGGACTATTTGATATACTAGAGATAAAGTCTTGATTAAACTGGAGGCTAGCTCGTCCTCCTTCATTAGCTCCTTCAATGGGGAGATTACTCACCTCCAAGGATTGGCATACTCTTTGATTCCTTAATCCGGTTTGGGAGACACCTTATGTAAATCCTTTCTCTAAGGAAGCAACTCGGTATTGAAACTGAATTGTAAAATGAAAGCCTTAGATAAGTCTCTCAAGGACTTGAGTTTAGACTTGTCTAGGGAAATGAACTAAGCTCTGACATCTCCTATCAAAATCTTGTGAAAATATTGCACTAGAAGTCTCTCATCATATGCTTCAATCTCGACCATGTCATTATTTTAAGGTGTACCAGTGGGCATGCTTGCCCATTATATTGCTTAATATATGGCAAACTCAAATTGCATGGCTCTCCTTCTTCAGCCTATCTATTTCCTCATAACAATGGTATACCTCAACGACCTTGGGAGAGAGGTTGATCTTCTGGGGCATCAGTGGTGGACCATATTGCTAATCCCCATAAAGATTATGAAAATGTGGAGGAGGCCTCTATTGTTCAGGAGGGGTATGCTTCTTGTGGGTAAGCTTAGAAGGGGAATGAGCTTACTCTAGTGCTTCTCGAGGGTGGGGGAATAGGCATAGAGTTAAAAGAAGTGTTGGTTCTTGCATTATATTGAAAGCCAGTGAAAGGATTATACGAAGGAATCATAAACTGAGACATAGATGTTTAAGAGACGGGTGTTGGAGGAGCCCGAGATGTATGGGCAACTCTAATAGCTCTCGGTTATTCTTTTTTCCTTTCTCAATTAATCCATGTCCTTTATTAACTATGCATACTCTGATTTGTTCATAATCATAGTGGGAGAATCATCATTATATCCTTTTGTCTGAGGCTCTAGATGGATGGGAGGATGGGTGCATGTTGCTTCTGCCATGGCCTGAGCAGGGATGGGACTTCTAGCAAGGGTAAGGGGCCTGACTCTTCGCCTCTGCGGCTTGTCTATCTTTCCTGACTATATGAGAAAGGAATTAATTGAAAAATGACTCCAAACTTTATTATTGACACAAAAAATATTGTTTAAAAGAAGTAAAGAATAAGTGAACAAATGAATGAAAGATTTAATGAATTTAAAGAATCTAAATATTGAATATCTTTACTAAGATCTTGGGTTGAAATCCACAAAAATGTGAAAAAATGCACAAACTTTATTTATTTCATTCCTGAATGTTTTTACAACCTAAAAGAGTGGTCTCCCTGTAACGACCCTAAACTTCATAACCTTATTTAGGCATGAATCTAGGCTGCTACTAAACCGGATCCATACATAAATGGCTATAAATTTTAGCCTTTCACCTTTACCGTAAATTTAACATAACATGCGTAACGAAATAAAAATAATTCATCACTAACATCATAACCTTAAAGGTGTGGAGAAATAAATCATAACGTATAAACATCCTAACTATCATGCCACTAATCTCTCGTTATCACAACTCGAATATAAAACTACAAGTATCAAAAGACAAACTTCAAACTTAATACATCTTAAAAGGTTATAATACAAAATGTAGAGTCTAAAGAAAATTGAAACTAATAAGAAATAAAGCATTTGCCGCATGCCTTTCTTTTGACTTCAAGGTACTTTAAGTGGTGCATTTGCACTAAATCACACATGAAAAATGGTATAGATGAGTGAAATCCAAAGCTTGTAAGTAGATACACAAAACATACTACGGAAACTGGATGGTTAAAACACAAATATTTAAATATAAAAATACTAAATATATATTCATATAGAATACATTCCAATTTATAGCATGTAGGCATGTGTTAGTGTACATACATCATCTACTAGTCATCATGAGATCTATTTACTCATCATCAAGGTTCTTCATGTAAGAAACTATGCAATGGCAATTCACATGATTCTATTTATACATGGTATTTTTCGAATATCTACATATAGTAATGTGCATGATTCTACTTATAAATGACATTTTTCTCATATATTCGCATGACAACATTCATAGCAACATGTGCTTACAATCACATGATAAATGTTTCATGATTCATCGATAGTAAAAATACATAGTGTACATCCCCATAAGCATTTCTATTCATTTCTCATGTATAGACTTTATTTTCATAATATGAATATGCATATACAAATCATTTCAAGCTAGACATACATTATTCTTAAGCAATTAATAATCACAACAACACATTTGTATAATAAGACATAAAATTATATTTTTATATTTAACAAGTCTATCATTACCTTAGTACTTATCATTCATATTCTTACTTGTTATTTATCATTCATCATGTCTTCAATTATCACTTATTAGCTTCCATCGTCCTTGTCATAATATTTAACTATCACTTTTCATTAGTCATTTAACACTTATTATTGATATTCATAACATTGAATTGTACCCCATTAGGAGGTTCATCATACATCTTCATTTTTCTTACATTGATCTTTATAACATATATTCTTTTAAAGATTATAAACTTTCATTCATTTCTTAACATTTTCTTTACTAACTCGAATTAAGGACTTGTATTTTCATTAGTAGCTTGTGTACTTTCATTTTCTTTCATTAAACTTTCTTTATTACATAACTTATGAACTTCTTACTTATGAAACTTAAATGTCTCCATTTCATAGTCCTCATATTTTTCTTCATTTACATGACTTATAACTTTACTTTACTATTGAAGTTTATGCATTTCTCTTATCTCTTTAACATTCTTCTAAACTTTTATATTCTTCTTATCACAAATTTCACTATTTTTATGTGTCTTATAAACTTTCACTTCTTCCTTAACATAGTTTCACTCATAATAGTGAGGACTTTAAGGTCTCTTACACTTACTCATGCTTACTTACTCTTGGTATCACTTTTTATCCTTACTTTTCACTATCTTACACTTGCTGACAACTTTCTTTCATCTATTTTACACCTTGATTCACTTTCTTCACTCTTTTCTTTCAGTTAATTACATTTTGACATATTGTATTATCCCTTTATATGGGTCATCATCATACCACTGTTTGTTCCCCAATGGGAGGGATATTATATCATTGCATTATTACCTTTAATGGGAGGCCCATCATACTATTGCATTATTACCCTTAATGGGAGGGCCGTTATACCATTGCATTATTACCCTAATGGGATGATTGTTATGTCATTGCATTATTTGTAATGCCCTTGAACCCGGACTTGGATATAGATCTGTATCGCTCCGGATTCGTTAATGTTCATAAATCCAATAATCCACATAGAAATTAGCCCAAATCTTGAGCCCACAAGTAATATCCATTATAGTCCAATTGTTTTCATTTGAAGTTTCTTAAGTCCACTTAATCCAATAATCATATTTCAATAGTTTACAGGAGCGTACTCAATATCCACTAAGATCATAGTAGTCCAATAGTATTCAATCAAAAGAGAGATATCATTAGGGTGCCCTCTCACCTAAATATACAAAGGAAAACATCTACTAGTTTGAAAATATGATCCCAACATAAAAAGGGGATCCCAAAATATGTCTAAAATAAGGATAAGAAAGATAAATGACAGTTATAGATGTCATAGCAAGTCCCTCAAATGGAGGACCTGTAATAATATCCACTCTACAAAATAAACGGCTGAGTTAGTCCCAACTTGTAAGAAATCTAGCAGACTATAAAAAATCTGAAGTAAAGTACACATCTGAATAGTAGCATGTTCAAAGGTTAATACAAAGTTAAATAAAAATTGAAGTAGTAATCACAATCATGCTAGAATATAAATACCAATAGTTACATTTCAAATAAAAGTCAATGGTTCAATAGAAAGATCTAAGTTTGAATAATAATTTAATGCAGAGGTCAAAGCTCACAAATTTGATGACATATGTTAGTTTGAAGCGATCCAATGTTCTATGATTTCGGAGTGTTCAAAGTTCGATGTTCAAAGTGTTCAGATCTACACAGTTCACAATATTTGGATATTCAATATTCAGAGTTCAAAGATTCAAAGTGTTCTAAGTTCAATGTTCAAAGTATTCGGAGTTCACAAGGTTCAATATTCGAAGGAGTTCAAAGTTTAACATCTGAAAATCAAAATGACACACTTAACCCAGTGTCAAGGCTCATATGATCAAAAGGCTCAGTCCAAAAGGGTTCACATCAATAAGTTCAAAGGTCCACATAGTTTTACACATCTCCGAGTGCTCGCATACTGGCCTACGAAGGGGGCTCAATATCACAAAGTGCTCACATACCACCCTACGAGTGGGGCTTAATATCTCTAAATGCTCGCATACAACCCAATGAGTGAGACTCATATATCTTTGAGTACTCGTATATAGCCCTATGAGTGGGGCTCACATATCTCTGAGTGCTTGCATACCGGCTACGAGTGAGGCTCACATATCTTTGAGTGCTTGTATACCGCCCTACAAGTGGGGCTCACATATCTTCGAGTGAGGCCCTCATAATTTATATATTCGAAGTCTAAAAAGAGGTTGACATCAATAAATTCAAAGGTTCACATGGTTTCAATAATAAAAATGCTTCTATAATATGTAAAGTATTCGTAAACATTACATTTTCATAAATCAATCATTTCAAGGGCACATGGTTTACTTAGATTCAATGTTAGTGTACAATTCGATATTCATAAGTTTAGAGTCACAATGATTCACTAAGATGTCACATAGAGTCAATATTTCAAACATGTAATGGAATATAATCGCATAGGTGGTATAGAGTTTAATAGATTCAATGGGTTCAATATATATTCATAAAATTTCAGAATTTCACATGTATTCCAATGATCAAATCATAAAGATCATCCGATGTTGCTTATAGTATTCCAAACAAATCGCAAGACATGATTACCTTT
The DNA here is from genome assembly GCA_025762735.1 of Platanus orientalis. Lineage (NCBI taxonomy): Eukaryota > Viridiplantae > Streptophyta > Magnoliopsida > Proteales > Platanaceae > Platanus > Platanus orientalis. Next base: position 26,923 of record JAOXJP010026298.1, read on the forward strand.
CAGCTTAATCACAAATAGAATAGATCTTGAAAGATTCACAACTTCACACAAATTTAGAAAGATTCACAAGGGAAAAGTTTAGATTTCACATGTTCTACAGGATTCCTTAAAGGAGATCAGTCCACACAATGTCTAGAATCAATAATATTTCACAAAAAATGTGTAGATATAAAGAATAAACAAGATCTTATGGCTCAAGCGTAGGTCTACAGATTTTTCAGAGATTCCAATAACGAAAAAGTCATCCCAAGCATAAGGAACATGTAAACTTACTAAACAAGATGAAAACCATAGATCTAATATGTTTCAAGGATTTGAATTCAAATAATTTCAACTATCTCAGAGAATTCCATGTGTAGCATCGCATAATCTGAAATCACAAAAGGGGTTCACCTTAAATCATCCATAGAAAGCAAGATATACTTAGTAGAGAAGCTTAAATCCTAGGGTTCACAAGGTTCCATGGCTTAGAGCATGGGTTTTCACATACTTTCAAAAATTTCAAAGAGTTTTTAATATAAACTCCAAAGATCAAAGAGGGATTTACATCACATCATCCATAGTAAGCTAGATGTTCTTACTAAAGGAACTTCAATCCAAAGTTCAAAGATTTTGATAAAGACTTCTAAGCATTTCAGAGGTTTTAAAAGATTCACGTACAACCTCCAAAGATCAAAGATGAATATACATCACATCATCCATAGTAAGCTAGATGTTCTTACTAAAGAGCTTAATCCAATGATCAAACTATTTTCAAAGGTTTAGCCAATGATTTTTTAGAGATTCCAA
>JAOXJP010026308.1:0-17040 GCA_025762735.1 Platanus orientalis
TCTTGGGATTGTGATATTATGATTCCAGTCACAGATTGCAATCCTAATAATACCAGATTACATGCCAAAGACAGCCTTAATTAGCTTAAGAATGCAACTGAGGGAGAGATGCACTTTTAGGGAAAAACTAATGACAGAGAGTGATAGAAGTCCTATTTAATGGGTTGGGGGGAGGGGGGAGGGGGGTGGGGGGAGACAAATTATCTTTCTTAATAGAAAATTATGGTCCTTGATGAAATACCAGGGTGCTCTTTAGGCGATCACTTGCGGATTGTGCTCTTTAGGTGATCGCGTGGAGATCTCAAGCTCTGGACGTTACGTGACTTGGACACACGAAACAAGGGAAGGCTTAAAGAGAGGCCACCGGTGTGGTGCCGGCCGAATTCCCTCCAACGCCCAAGTTAGTTCAAAGATTATTGTAAAAATGCCCCTTGGTTCTATTTTTCTCTCTTACTTTCTGTCTATGGTGCTATCATTCTTTATAGGGATGGAGAGACTTGGAATCTGGGGTTCGACGGATCTTAGTGCATGATTTGGGGGAGAAAATCCCAGAGTTATATGGTGCCTTATGAAAATTTTGGGCGAGGTTGTCATGTTAGCCTTCTATTGCCATTTTTGGGTCTTTTTCATGGCTCATGGATCGCTTGAAATATTATGCCTAATAATAGCTCTCGACCCAGAGTTCAAGTCTTTTGGCAAGTCGTATATTGCAATTGCTTGGGCCATTCAGGATTTTCTGCATGGTCTTGCACCTGGCGTTCTTTTGACGAGGCTGCGCCATCCCCATCAGTGGCCACCCTTATTCTCGAGGCCGACACTGGGTTGGGCGAAGGAAATGCGTATTGTCTCTCGGATTGTTTGGGTAAGGTTGACATGGACACCTTCTTTACTTATTTGATGGTTATTTCCTTGATTTTGATGTTTTTATCATTATGGTCATGTACACGTCCCATCCACAGCCATTTTTATTTCTTGGGGTGCGGGTGTATCTAACGATTTCCTTCATTTTCACTGCCGAAGGTCCAGATTTGAGCTCCTTTTTTAGCCTATAAAATTCAGATCGATGAGTGATGTTCATCATCCTTCAAATTTCTCTTTCTTCTCATTGCGATTAGCTTGCTTCTTGAATTTCCTCATTTCAAAGCACTTCTTACCTTCGTAATGCTACTGGTGTGTTTGCCTATTTATTTTATTTTTATTTTTTATTTTTTTCCTTGTATTCCGACCTTGGATCCCATTAGAGCTCCTCTCGGATTTCATCTTGTCCATTTATGCACCTTCCTCAAGGTGCACAAACGGCGTCCGGATTTCAACGTCTTACCTTTTGACCATCCTTCTTGGATCAGGTTTATAGTAAGATTTTTTCTTTGTTGGGTCCATCTATCGAAGTCATTTTCACTCTCGGTCGTTCGGGTTCTTGCCTTATGGAGTCTAAGTCTTCGGAGTCACTCATGGCTTTGAATAGTTCTCTTGTTTAGGAGAATTCTCCCAACCAAGTAGAATCTTCAGGGTCTGGCCGATGGTCTTGGTTTGCGAATGAGCTGTATGCAGTCGAGAGTATTCCGTCCATTCTCTCTTCCTCTAACCTACGTAAGATCTGGTTGGTTTTCCAGATACCATCGACCATTAAGCTTAGGGTACCTCTTACCGAAGAGAGTACATTCTTGGGGAGGCATACTTCTTCGACCAAGCCTTGGAGGGGGATCTTAGGTTTCTAGTCCCCCTCCCCATTTGACACTTCCTTACCTACTTTCGTCTTGCTCCAGCCTAATTAATGCCGAATGGGTGGAGGATTCTGATAGGTTGCATGGTCTTTTGGTTAGCATGTAGTAATGGTTGTGACCACTTGACCATCCTAGAATTCCTCTATTGGTATAAGGCGGTCAAGCTGCATTCCGGTTGGTGATATTTTACTGCTTGAAATAAGTTTCGGACATTACTGACCGGTCTCCCCTCCTTCTTGATCCTTTTTCTTTTAGTTCTATCTAAGCCTCTCCTGATCGAGGAACAACTGACCCGAGTGGACCAAGCAATTGCTCACCCTGTAAAGGATTTTCCCTTCTCGTCACTCCCAAGTCTTTGTTTGCTTATCTTTTTGGTCTTGAGCCTAACCTAGTCGGTCAACCTAAGGGGGGTAAGTCAATGGGCAGAGCAGTTTGAACTCTCCTTTCCTCTTTTTTTTTTGACTTGTTTCTTTGTGTTCTTTCCATCAATGTCTGTATGACCACCAAAAGGGGCGCTTGTTCACGCTTCGAGTAAGATGGGGGGTGAACCTTTCGGATAGATCCACAAATGGCCCCGGTTCTCTCAACAAAAGGAGAGATTAGTTGGGACCTCTGGTCCCATGGCTGCTCTGCTTGTAGTCTCCCTAACTATGCTAGATTTGGATGCGGCTATCAGTTCTTTGCCTGACTTTGATGAAGTCGTAGAGGATCTTCCTCCATACAAGCTTGGGGGTTCAACTAAACAGGATGGAGTTGTGCCCTCTCTCTCCTTGCTCTGAGATGCTAATATCGCTGCTGATCACCTTCAATCTTTACTGATCCAAGATGATCTCAAGAGCGTTAGGGAAACTAGCTCTAGGTTGTTGATGAGGGACGTCTTTGCCGTGTTAGCAAAAGTAATTCCTGCTTCTTGGTTTGCTTCTTACCAAAAGGTTGCGCTTACACTCTCACTTCTTTGTAGGTCATGATAGTGGTGGCAGCCATGTCATAATGTTAGCTGAGTACCAAATCATATATCAGGGGGCTGAGGAAGAAACTTTCAGAGGCTGACTTCAACTGATCTGCTTTGGCGAGGAGACTTGTCGAGACCGAAAGCAAGCTAAAAGGTACCAAGGCTTCTCTCGAGGAAACCCAAGACTCACTGGAGGGGGAGAAAGTTGAGGTTGCAGTCCTAAGGAAGTCCCTATGTGACCTCAAGGGGTCTTTTCCTACCGAGAAGGAGGTGGCTATCGAGGCTATAATCATGGCCTTTAAAAAATATGAGGACTTTGACGACATCATGTCAGAGTTCTACATTAGCTGCTTTAAGGCCCTCCATTGGTAAGCACTTTGAACGTATGCTAAGTTGGACCTGTCGGCATTTAGGGCTACTGACGAGTCTAAGTCAAAGGCATAAGAGGGTACTACTGTTGTGGCAGCTTAAGAGGATGATGATGCGGCCTTGTAGGGTGTGCGGGGGTTTTCTTCTTCCCTTTCTTTTTTTTTGGTACATGTTCTTTTCTTTTAATGAAAATACCCCCATTTAGTTCTTCTTCTTGTTTAGTTTCTACTTATTGAGTTATTTTGACCTTAACTAATTTCCATTCTTTCACCATCCTTTGTTTGGTGTTGGTTGGGCTCATCCCCAGACCGTTTGGTTGTTTTGTCTTGGCGGTATGGGTAGTGGTCACTCTTGAACCGTTGGGTCATTTGACATTAGCCAATTTTTGGTCCTTCACCACTCTTAGGCGGTATGGGTAGTGGTCACTTTTGGACCATTGGATCATTTAGCCTTAGCAAATTTTGGCCCTTCGCCACTCTTAAGCATTATAGGTAGTGGTCACTCTTGAACAGTTGGGTCATTTTACCTTATCCAATTTTTGTCCCTTCACCACCCTTGGGTGGTATGGGTAGTGGCCACTCTCAGACCATTGGGTCATTTAACCTTAGCCAATTTTTTTCTCTTCGCCACTCTTGGGTGGCATGGGTAGTGGTCACTCTTAAACCCTTAGGTCATTTAACCTTAGCCAATTTTTGGCCCTTCACCACTCTCGGGCGGAATGGGTAATGGTCACTTTTAGACTGATGGATCATTTGATTTTAGCTAAGTTTTAGCTATTTGCCACTTTCTAGTGGTCTGGGTAACTTACTATGTTCGCATGAAAGATAGTGGGAGAGAGAAAAGAAGGCAAAGGTGCTTATAGCTTTATTCAAAAAGTTTTTGCTAGATAAGAGTTAGTTACTAGTAATACCTTTTCAAGTGTTCGACATTCTAAGGATGTGGGATGGGCTTCTCGTCCATGGTCTCTAAATGGTAGGTGCCTTGGCGGAAGAACTTCATTACTCGATACTGACATTCCCAATTGGGAGCCATCTTCTCATTGCGCGAGGCTTGGGTTGTGACTCCAGTTTTATGCAAAACCAAGTCATCGGTTCTGAACCTCCTTAGGTGAACCTTTGAGTTATAGTATCTCACCATTTTCTGCTTGTATGGTGCTTTCTAGCACACAACTTCTTGTTGCCTCTCTTCTAGGAGATCCAAGCCTAATTACAATTCCTGTTGATTTATGCTTGCCTCGTATTGGATTGCTCAGTAACTAGTCAGTCTGATCTTAACTAGCACTACCACCTCAATCCCAAAGGCTAAAGCGAAACGGGTTTCTCTTGTTGAGCTCTTTGGAGTGGTTTTATACGCCCACAAGACTCCAAGCAACTCCTTTGGCCAAGTTCCTTTGGCAGCCTTTAGTCGGGTCTTGATCATTTTTATAAGCGTGCGATTAGTCACCTTTACTTACCCATTGGCCTGGGGATGTCTTGAAGAGGAGAAATAGTTCTTGATTCCTAGTTATGAATAGAATTCCTTGAATCATAGGTTGTTGAACTGCTTTCAATTGTCAATGATCAATATGTAAGGGATATCGAAGCAGCATATGATGATCTCTAAACAAAGTTTCTCATGTTCCTTTTTGTTATAGTGGCCAAAGCTTCTGCTTTAACCCACTTAGTGAAGTAGTTGATAACCATGACAAGGAATTTTAGTTACCTCTTGCCCTGGGGTAAGAGTCCTACTATGTCAATTCCCCATTAAGTGAAGGTCCAGGGGCCACTTATTGGTGTAAGTTTCTCGACTGATTTTTGGAGGATGTTGTCATGCCTATGGCACCTATCACATATCTAAATGTGACCCATTGAACTTGCTCACATGGTCAGCTAGTAGTACCTTTCTAGTACAAGTTTATGGGTTAAGGTACATCCTCTTGAATGGTCACCGCATATCCCCTCATGTACCTCCCTCATGATGTAATCTGCTTCATTAGGTGAGAGGCATCTCAAGTATGGTAGCGTAAAGCTTCATTTGTAAAGTGTGTCCCCTCTTAGCATGTATTGTCCAACTTTGAGTCTCATCTTCCTTGCCCCCTATTCTCAAGTGATTCCCCCGTCTTGAGGAACCAGGTTATAGGGCTTCTCCAATTGGTGTCGTCGTCTGTTCAGCTTTAACTCTGTTGTATTTATCTTAGAGGCCCCCATTTTACAAGTACTTGGTTGAGGGAGATGTTCAACCATCTAACACTCGTTCATGAGATGCTATGGGCCGGACACCAATCACGCTATCCGATCGGCATGTTCATTCTAGTCTCTAGGGACATGCTTTAACTCAAAATCTTCAAAACTCCCGATTAGCTCTTTCACGATACTCATATACTCCTCTATTCTCTCCTCCCTTACTTTGTATTCACCCGACACTTGCTCAATAACTAGCCTAGAATCTGTATTGACTACGATCCTCTTAGGTCTGACCTCTCGGGAGATCCTCATGCCTGTGATCAACACCTCATTATTTGTTGTTCTGAATCCAAAGTGAATGGTGTATTTCAATTCAATCCCTCAATGGAAATTAATAGTAGTCTAGCTCTGCTTGCCGAGCTAGTGGAAGACTTGTCAGTGTAAAGTGTCCATCCCTACTGCTCGACCTATCTCGGACTATCGTTAGGACATGTTTGCACTGTAAATTCTACGAGGAAGTCCGCTAGAGCTTGCCCTTTAATTTCCTTCCTCGATCTATACTTTATGTCAAACTCTCTAAGCTCAACTAACCTTTTAATCATGCGCTCTAAGGTATCTGGCCTCTGTAAAACTGCTCTTAAGCGTCTGTCTGCTAGCACAACTATCGGATAGGCCTAGAAGTAAGGCCTTAGCTTTCTTTCCGTGATGATTGAGGCGAGGGCGAGCCTCTTGATTGGTGGTAATTCAGCTCAGCCCGTGTAGGGCGTTGTTGACATAATATACTGGCTTCTGAACCAATTTGTCTTCTTTGACGAGAATTGAGCTTACCACGGTTTCTGACACGAAAAGATAAGTGTATAGGATCTCCCCTTGCTTGGCTCAATTAAATCGTGACAAGCTTTTGAGGTGCTATTTTAACTCATGGAATGCTTGATCACACTTCATTGTCCATTCAAAATCCTTTCTAAGGAGGCAGGAGAATGGTTAACATTGGTCAATTTCTCTATAAATGAAACGATTAAGGGCTACCACTCGCCCGACCAATTGCTATACTTCCTTAGTCATTCTTAGATGTTGCATACTAAGTATGGCCTTGACCTTCCCTGGGTTTTCCTTTATCCCTCATTTAGAGACCATGTACCTTAATAATTTTTCTACTGCGACTCCAAAAACACATTTGGTTAGATTCAATCTTACTTGATAGGCTCTCAGTGTGCGGAAGGTTTCCTACAAGTTCTTCAGATGTTGCTCTTATTTTAGGATTTTCACTAGCATGTCGTTGACATAGACTTCTATATTCTTTCCAATTTGCTTCCTAAATACGTAGTTAACCAACCTATGGTAGGTGGGACCAACATTCTTGAGTTCAAACGGCATGACATTATAGAAGTATGTTCCTTGATCTGTGATGAAGGAGGTCTTTTCTTGGTCCTTATTTAACATCTTGACTTAGTTATATCTAGAGAATTCATCCATGAAGTTGAGCAACTTGTGCCCCGAGGTGGAATCTACTAGCAAGTTTATCATTGGCAATGGAAAGTTGTCCTTCGGGTATGCTTTATTCAAGTTAGTGAAGTCCACACACATCCTCCATTTATGAATATGTTTTCTTACCAACACCACATTTTCCAACCACTCTAGGTAGTTGATCTCCCGTATAAACCCTACCTTAAGTAGATTCAATACTTCCTCTGCTATTGCTTGATTTATCTCGAGGGCGAAGCTCATTTTCTTATGGCGCATGGGCTTAGCCTGGGGGTTAATGCTCAGTTTATGTACCATTACTTTTTAGGTTTATTCTTGGCATATCTTCGTGTGTCCAAGTGAAGATATCCTTGTGTGAGGTCAAGAGAGTTCATAAGCGTTCTTTGAATTCGGAAGTAACTCTTGGCCTATTTGAATGACATGACTCAGGAAATTCTCATTGATCCCCAGGTCTTCCAATTCTTCGACCGAGCTGGCTAACTCGTATTAGGAGTCCTTTCCAAGGTCCAAATCTTCAATAGGGAGGGCTTCCTTAGAGTGGCTACCCCGAAGGGAGGTGGTGTACAATTCTTGGGGCCATAGCTTATTCACCTTTGACCACCTCAACTCCTCCCTTAGTTAGAAAGCGCATCAGTAGATGGTACGTAAATGTCATAACTCGTAGTTGGTTTAGAGTTGGTCATCTAATGATAGCATTGTATGCTGAGGAACAATTGCTAACCAAAAATTCAACTACCTTGGTCGATTGCCTTAAACTAAGGCTTGTTGTGATTGGTAGCATGATTATACCAATTGGGTACAACTTATCTCTGGTGAAATTGACTAGAGGTGATGTTGCTGGGCGGAGCTTATCTTTGCCTACTCCCATCTGTTCGAACGCAGCCAAGTAAAGAATGTTGGCCGAACTCCCATTGCCTATGAATATGCTTTGGGTTTTATGGTTTGTAATTATCAGAGATCCCACCAATGCATCATCATGTGGGTGCTAGACTCTCCAAGTGGCAGCCTTTGTAAAGGTAATTTCTTAGTCTATCATCCTGGGGATCTTACTCGGTTCTTCTGTGATGTATATCCCACTCTTGGTGGTTGCTCTCACCTTCCTCTTATGGGATTTCTAAGCTGAGCTTGATTCTCCTCTGCCGACCAACCCTCTTGCAATAACTCTTTTCTCTCTCAAGGGCTCTTGTTTTGGAGTTCCTTCTTTTGGAGAGTTTTTATGTTCCTTTTTTAGATGGTCTTAGGGTCCGTTTTCTAGAAAACAGTGTAAGCGGCGTTACTAGATGAGGGTCTCTATTTGATCCTTCAATTCAAAACATTCTTTAGTATTATTACCATATTTTTGGTGAAAATGGAAATATTTGTTTCTAACTCTTTTTTTTAGGAGCTCTGAGCTTTCTAGGCCATCTTAGTGCTAGGTCGTCTCGAACTTGTAAGAGTACCTGTCCGAGCAGAGCATTAAGCAGGGTATAGCTTTCATGGTGACTTGACTGAGGTCCTGATCTTTTGTCCACTCTGATCATGGATGGGGGATCTTTTAAGGACTACGTCATAGTTAGCTTTCCTCGATCTCTCGTACCTCCTATGTTTGTCGGTTCTTTCTTTTGGCTCCATCTCACGTTCCCATCAGGCGTCATGATGTCCTCAACATTCATGTGCTTCTGTTCATGGAGCATCAATTTGGCCATGGTGTTCGATGGTGACTTTGAGAGGAAAAAGAGAAATTTTGTGGGCAATAATCCCCCATGAAAGTGGTCTCTCGTTTGCCTCATCAACCTAGAGGATTTTCTTATTAAACCTTGAGACATAGTCCCTCAATAATTCCCCCTTATTTTGTTTGATATTAAGGAGGTAAGTGGCTGGTTTTCTATATCGCCAACCCCTTTTGAAATGACTAGCAAAAGAGTGGCTCAAGTTAGCAAATGAGTTTACGTTGTTTGGTTTTAGGCTCCTAAACCACTTTCGTGCCATGCCTTTGAGTGTTTCGGGGAATGCTCGACACATTGTTCCATCAGGGATGTCATGCCACTGTATGAGGGTTTTGTAAACCTTGAGGTGGTCGAAAGGATCTTGATTCCTGTCAAAAGCCTCCATTTATGAGACTAAATTTTGGAGGAAGAGGACAAGACATTATAGTCAAGGAGAAGGGCAGATTGGTTTTTTGGACCAACATCTCGACTCTAGTGGAGGTCGTTTCTTTCATCGCCTCCATCACATTGCTTTATTGTTTATGCATTCTTTGCATTCGTTCGTCGAAGTGACACGAAGGTCCACTGTCATCCTGATTGTTAATGTTTCGAAGGGGGGAGCTCAAGATCTTCTCGATTTGGGTCTTGGGGCTCAGTTTTCCTGTCGTTGTCCTGCTCATTCCTTACATTGTGCTCAGGGTCGACATCTTCCTCTGGTTCTTCGTCGTTAGGGGGTGTTCTCCCTCTTTGGGTTTCTAGTCTCGTCAAGTCCTGGTTCTGTTGCATTACTTGCTACTAGTTTCACTTGAGTTCCTAGATTTGCTGTTCCAGGGAAACAACTCTTTCGGTTTCCTGGTTTGGTTCCCCCTAGATGTGGCTAGAAGAGACATTTCGGCGAGCTTCCATTGTCCTAGCCCGTGTATCCACCATGCGATCTTTGTTAGCCTTCAATTGCCTTCAAGTTATATGGTATCTTACGTAAATTTTGGGTTAGGTCGTCATGTTAGCTTTCGATTGCCATTTATGGGTCTTTTTCATGGCTCATGGATCGCTCATAATTTTATGCCTGACAATAGCTCTCGGCCCAGTATTTGGGTCTTTTGGCGGGTCATACATCGCGGTTGTTTGGGTCATTCAAGATTTTTCCGTCTAGTCTTGCGCTTGGCGTTCTTTGACGAGGCCACATCATCCCCATCAAACCTTAATTGAAATGAATAGTGTTTTTCATTTTTTTTTCATATGGCGGTGAGATGAATGAGGTTACTGGAAAGGGCCTTCATAACACCATTGAAATCTTGTCAGTGGGAATGATAGAATACATTAAAGGTCTACAACAACGATTATAGCCCTTGTGCATTCAGATTAAAGACTACCCAACACCACTAATTCAAGGGATAAAATTACGGTGATGGAACTTTATTTTATTTTATCCCCAAGAGAAAAGATTCTAATGGTTTAAGCTAAGGAGCATCATCCTATTTGTGCTCAGGAGGACAAGCTCACGGCATATATGACTATCAATGTGCAGACTATTAAACATCAAATTAGTTGGACATTGCAATTAGTGAAAGGTAGCTAATTAGAATCATTGGACAAAGATATCTACTGAAGGAGTCATAAATTCACCTCATGTTCAAAGCTTATTCCCTGTAGATTAGCAAATTCTATCAATTACTTCCATCCTTCACATACTAGTTTTGCTGATAGCTCAACCATTGGATCATCATCTTGTTTGGATTCCAGCAAAATGGGGATGCATGCTAATACAAATATAACATTTAAATTAGACTCACAAGAGACTATTCTCTACATTTGTTTCTTGTTTAATTTTAACAGGTGTAGCTTGGCAAACTTTTAAACATTATTTTTATCTCACTCTTAATTCCATTGATTTTACTCTCCATCACTAAGGTGTCACTTCAAACTAGTTCCTCCCTTCTCATGATGGAGACCTAATATGACATCACAATTGACTCATTACAGAAAGTAAGTTTCTTGAACAAATGCAGCATAATAAAAGATTAAAAGGTTATGCATCGTTTTCCTTTCTAATATCATCTTATAAGACAGATTTTTCTTTTTCTTACCATAAAAGTTGGTCGTTTTAATTATAACACATGAATGGAGGATCGATGCAAGCCGTATCCATATTGACCCATGAAGAATGATTAGTCATGTCATTTCTCCTTTGATTAGCCTTCTTATTTTAATTTTCATTGGATTATTGAGACTATGGATGAAATCTTAAATCTACATATTACACAATAAGATATTTGTATGGACTTTGCGGTCCAATCAGTTTACCAAAGAGATGGAAACATGGACAAATGCTTCCATAAAAGTTGCAATAATCAAAATTAAGTGATGCAATTTTTTTCCTATTGTCTCCTACCCTGCAATTGAGATTCCTAACTCTACAACCAAATGATGGTTAGAACTACTAGTTTAGTACAAATTTTGCTAATGACTGATCTCTGTGCTAGAAGGTTGGTTTCAGACATGGGTGCCAATTCACGACTGGCCTGAACCCTCGACCCGCCCTGGCTTGTATATAGTTTGGGTTTGCTAGTCTCTACCTGGTTCAAATTTGAGTTTGAGTTCAGGATTACTAACTCAATCTGTTTCATCATTAAAAAAAAAAAAAAGTAAGTATTTCTTGGTAGGGGTCAACCATGGTTAACCCGGTTAAACATGGTTCAGGTTATTTTAGACACTTTTTCGACCAGGTTTAGTTGAAACTTAAACATGTATTCATGTTTAGTTTGATCCTAAGAAATGCATTGCATCCTTTCTCCATTTATAATGATTTTGTTTATCTAAATGAAGAAAATTAGATAATGGAAGTCATTTTTGTAACATAATTAATTAGGACCACTCCACCAACCCAAATTATCAGTCTCTTAGGTCTTCAATGATTGAACATCATCTCATATCAAATAATCAAACAAAAGGGAACAGCTTTGAAGTGGAAGCTTACCCACCATGAAATTCTCCTAACTCGCTAAGAAAATGAAAGGTAAACTGAATTGGGTCATCAACAGAGATCATGAAAATCTCAAGAAAACGAATCAAATCAAGTCACATTCCATCAAAACCCTGAATATATGAACTAGGGTTTATTCCATCTTCCACGAGTCTAAAGCTTTTCTTTTGATAGTTGATCTAGACAAGTCTAGTAGGAGTGGCCGAATTCTACCAACTGAGAAAAGCATAAAGAGACGAGATACATAAAAAGGGGAGGAAGGACTTGCTTTGAGGCAGATGATGAGTGGACAGGAAGAGAGGGGACGTAACGTGGATATTTAACTTTTTGACACCTGGCAAGGAGCATGCAAGATGGTACAGCCTCCACTTTGTTTGCTTCCTCTTTTGTTGAGGCCGAAAGGAAATTTGTGGGTCAGGCTGTGAACGTGCACAGCCGAACCAAGATAGACCCATCCCTTGTTGTTTCTTCGTCAAAAATCTATCTTGGGAACCAGCATATCCTTCTTTTAATTATTTGAGCTTTGTACTATCAGTGGCCCATTTCTGGCTTCAACCCGTACTATGAAAAGAAGTGGTCTTTACTTTTTAGTTGCTAATGAAACATCTTTTAGCTGAATTATGTACGTGGGAGATGTTAACCGCTGGAAATAGTTGGGATAAGGCTTGTTGAGTTGAGTTGAGTTTTTTTATACGTGAAAAATGTAAAGCATCCTCTCAGGAAAATTATGTAACCCTTTTGAGTCTCCACCAGTCGATGGCCTTCGCCAAAGTTGTAGTCCAAATCGCGAGAACCATCTAACCATCACCATATAGACCATTGGAGTATGTACACACTATTATGTGTATGTGTTCATTATGAATTGTTTTGATACACAATTTGACAGGTTTTTAAAACGTTAGTGCATGTTTGGTAGCCACCTATAATGTAATCATTTCATTTTAAATTCCCAGGACATTTTTAGTCACAAGGTAATGGTTCAAAATGAACTGTCAGGTTTATACTGATTTGTTAACGAAAATTAGAAATGAAAGACATCTTAGGTTTTTTAGTGAAATATTTTATCTTATCATTCGTGATAGAATGAAAATCAATCCATTAAATTAATCAATATGAATCTAAGTGATTTTTTTTCAACCATCATATTATGGCTTCAAATGCCTTGGGAAATTCAAATGAAATGATTTCCTTACTAGTGGCTGCTTAACATGGCCTTACCCAATGAATCTTATGACTCAGGATCCTTTGCAGCAAGTTAAACTACATTAATGTGCAATGAGTATTTACAGTGTGTGACACATATACCTAAATTTTGTTAGTTTTAAATGTTTTTATATACCATTAATTAACACATGATGTGGTTTTTTTTTTTTTTAATAAAAAATAAAAAATTTATGCTTCTTTTTGAACACCTATTTTTTCAGTTGAGCACTTTTTTGAACAATTTTACCCCCTCAACACGTACATCACGTGTTTGCTTACAGTTTCTCATAGAGCCTTAAAAACACTTTTTCATCACATAACATTTGTTTCCAAAATATAAGGGTTTTCTGCCACGTGGAGGCTAGCAATGCCAATTCAGACCGTTCTCTCTTTCTAGTGAGCCTCATAACCAACTATGTATCTGACTATTTTGTGAGTTAACAATATTGTTTGAATTTTCTTTTCAAATAGTTTTAAATAAAAATTAAAGAAAGGAGATGAAGAGCTTTCCTTTTGCCATATGGTGGAAGTCTATCAAGCTGAAACGTGGCAAGCGAATGGAGCGAGATTACAGAACATGTTGACCCCTTTGGCCGTGACACCTCTGCTGCCACGTGTATCCTTTTTTTTTTTTTTTTAACATCAACCCATTGCTGATTTGTCCAAACTAAAGACCGACCCTACTTATGAAGTAACTGAATTATTTGGAAGAAAACAAAACAAAAAGCTTAAAAGTAGGCTAGTGGACTTATTTAAAGACTAAATAGTAGAGATGTTATAAATCTCTTGGGGAGTTGGATGATTAGTTTCTTATTAACAAGGGATGAATTAAGGAGACATTGTTTTCACTTTAATATAATGGTTCCAGGGTTGAAGGAGCTAGCTCGCTCTCTCTCTCTCTCTCCGTGCTATGAAGTTAGACAAGAGTCAAAAGAGGTGTGCTGTCGGCCCAAAGGGTGCCCCACCACCGACCTGCATGGGGATCAGGGACTTGGGCACGTTGCCCCCTTATCCATACTTTGGCAATGCCCCAAATGCTCAAAAGCATATATACTCCAACCCCCAACAAACAATGCCTTAACCCACAACCCGACAAATATCAGGACCTCTTAATATCTAGTCATCTTAAATCTAACTACTGATTCTAATATAATCTAATCTCCCCACCCTTTCACCTCTTCAGAGTTACTTTTATCTTTCTCTCTCTTCTGTTGTTTTTGAGGAAGTCGCACCATTTTTCATGTTTGGCATTAAACCTAGGAAATCATCATTATTGCCCTCTCTATTTTCCTTTCTAACCCTCGTAGAACCCAAAATACACTCAATCAAGGACCTAAGGTACGTAACGTAGTAGGGAACTTTGAAGCATATACCATATGCAAATCTCTTATTGTTAATACTACTAGGAAATTAGGAATGTGTTGGGTAATCAATTTTCTCAATGATAATATTTGGAATGTGTCAGGGTAGGTGCACACCTGGTGAACATAGATAGGGTTGGGACCCAAAATTCATTGAAGCTCATTATCAGGATCTCAAGTTCCTTTAATCATAAGATTCCAGCTAACAAGTCGTACTATTATGGATAAAACAAGTTGGCTCATGCAGGCCGAAGGGACCTGTGATGGGTCTGGTAGAATATGCTAGGGTGTTTCATGGAGTATCTTTGCCCCTCAGTGGCAACCGTATAGGGTTTGGGACCTACTTATATACGAGCAATTTGCGATTGATGAAGTGAGCACATATTTTCAAAATTATAAATCAATATGGGATATGGGTTTAGACAGTTGGCGAATCAATGATTTTTTGAGGGGTCGAACGTTGCCTTCTTACAAAGAAAGAATTCAATAGTTAACTTCCACCTGGAGTTTCTTTGCTTCCCACTGGGAGTCTAGTAGGGTTTGGAACTATTGTGACAAAACAGCACAGCGGAATTAAAACATGAATCGGATTCAAGTATGCAATGGACATGAAATAAAATGAAAAAGTAATAAACGGTAATGAACAATCACACAATACAATATTTAACATGCTTCAGCAAGATTGCCGACACCCACAGGTGAAGACTATCAAGAACTTTTGATAAAACTGAGAACAAAGAGATTAAAAAATGCACAACGATGAGTTCTCAAACCCAAAGGTGAAGCCCTAAAGAAAAAGCCGAAGGAATTCTCCACTCACAAATATGTTCTTGTTTCTCTCTTCTTACACCCGAAACCCATAAAATAAACTTTATATAGAAAACCATGAAAACCTTAAAATGTTAATTGGGTGAAAATGCAAAAATACTCTTAAATCCAAAACGACAACGTTTCTTGGTCCTTGGCGTTGTGCACAGTTGAGTTATCATGAGAATTTAAGATACTTTCCAACAAATCTCTACCTTGACTTGAATTCCACCAAACTAAACTGAACAACTCTTTGATCATCTTTTCCACTAAACTCTAAAGTGTATGCAATAAATTCTCTTTGAAACTGATAGAGTCTAAGCCACCCTTAAACTCAAACACCAAACCTGACTTTGTCAACATATTTGCTGACTCCTCAGCACTAAATATATCCGTAACCATGTCTTCAAAATCGGCTCTGACTAGAGGTCTAACATCCAAATTGGGAAAACTTTCATACTATTAAAAATAGAGAACCTGAATGGAGCCTAAAACAATATCCTTACGTCCCAATGAAATAGGAGTACCACACTCCAACTTCACATCCAATTGAACAACCAAATCTCCATTTTGCATAGCCTGCTTGCATGGATGTAGCAAATAGAATTACCAAAAGTAACACCTCTGTGTTGCTTTCTATGAGCACAACGCTCATAAAACCCAAGCTTCTCACCATAGAACAAACTCCACTTGTTCAAATCTGTCAAACCTCTTACACGCATGTGACCTATTTACCTATGCCACAATTGTGTATAGAGAATATTTAAATATGGTGTATAAGACAAAACTACTCTACCGTGAATTGTGTTCCCAAGCAACACATAAAAGTTTCCAACTTTTTTTGTTTCCAAAGAAACCCGGACACCCCGAAGAAATCTCATGGATTCGTCTTTTACAAAGGCTGTACACCCTTTAGAATCTAGCTCAACTAAATAAATAATGTTCCTCTTCAAATCAAGAATATGCCGAACATCTGTCAATGTTCTTACAACTCCATTATACATCTAGATTTTGACGGTAACCTAGTTTTTGTCTTGGGGCCTTTGCCCTTGAGCCCCCGGTAAGGGCATGTCATCTCTTGCACCCTTGACAAGCTCAGCATGAAGCTCGACCTATGTTGTGTCAATTGGTATATGTCGAGGCCGCACAAACTATTTCCTTAATCCATTTATCACTTGACTATGTACTTGATATTACATTGCTGGCTTCTAGTCATGTCTATCATTCATTTCTTGATTGACATATCTTATTTAAATGCTTGAATCATGAATCATACATACTTTGATGTTTGATCATTCTTCCCTTAATAAGTTCTTGCTATACTACTCATCTATATACCATGAGCATGCCTACATTTCTATCACATTCCATGCTTGAATAAGCTATAAGGAGTGTCCACATAGCATTGTCCTTTATGAATGGTCAAACATAATTGGCTATCAAGCATCCCAAACAGCCAAGCATGATTGACCAGTGAGACTAAGACTTAGAACAGTAAACTCCCAAACTGTTAAGAAAAGGCCAATGGCAGTAGGACACAAACATGAAACACATGCATTAGATAACACTATAATGGTGGGTGCATTGGGGTGCCTAACACTTTCTCCAAAGAAAACCAAACAATTTACATTGAATCTCAGGTTGTAGACCAACACATAGAGTCATACACGATAAAGACCTGAGCCCCACTTTTCGGGATGTTTTCTTCATGATAGTAATGTCTAACTCCATTGTTAAAAGAGAGTTGGTGGCAACTCTAGATACTACACACAAGCAACCCCACACAAAACTACACATAGTTTGATCCCAAAAAACCAAAAATCCCATGATACATACAAAGTTTGGGTATGTAAGCAGCTTGGCATTATATCGTAAGTTTAGCTGTGATAACCAATAACATTGTGGTTCCCCAAATATAGACCAACTGAATACACCTGAATTTGGATCAATTGTCCACATGATTCTCTTTAGACTATCACTTTTCTTCACTCTCAATACACATAGACCCCACACAAGCTATGGCCACACTAACACACACCACATGGGACTTTCCCATGAAGATTGAGTCTCTCCTCCATAGAGAGATACAGTCATTGGGGTGAAAGCCGATGCTTGCAAATACCATGATGAGTTGAAAAGTAGGCAGTATATAATTCTTCCAAGGCCGAGTTCAGTGTGGTATTGGGTATTGAGAGAAGTCTGAGGAAAGTAGCATTGAGACATGAAGATAGAGCTTTTGATTGGTTGGATGGATATTAGTAAGAGTTATTTGACCCAAATATATATATATATATATATATATAGTAAGT
>JAOXJP010026319.1:0-17040 GCA_025762735.1 Platanus orientalis
GGGTGAAAAACCCTCTTCCTCCATTGCTTGAGCTCCAAGCTTGAAAGTTCCTCAAGAAAATCTCTCTTGGTTCCCTCTTAGCTCAACATAGCTAACATCTATTTGATTGGTATGGTTTAAGTTATCTCTTGTAAAAACCCCTTTGTGGTTGACCTATCTCAAGGAGCTCTAGTGCCATAGCTTGAAGAAGAAGTGAGTGTATAAGACAAACAAGCTTAACAAAGAGCACTCCCATATGTGGTAAAAACAACAACATCAACCAACTTACTGGTAATATTTTCTATTCACTTTGCATTCATTTGCATATTCATTCATTATCTATTGCTTTGCTTCTATCGAAGACACTAGAAGCTTTACTACCTCCGCCAGAGACACCGGAAGTAGTATACACTCACCAAAGACACCGAGTGTTGTTGTATAACTTGCTTGTGAGAAAGTAGTTAGGTTTTGTATGTTGACCTAGGTTGTGTATGAAAATCTAAATGAAATATACCTAAGCTCGGTTGTGAGCTTTAGAAGAATGGACGTAGGCCTTTGTGTCGAACCACTATAAATCATATGTTGTGGATTGAGTGTGTGATTATTTGTCTCTCTATTTGTGCTCATATCTAATGTTGCTCATTACGTGTTTGTTTAAATACTTGAGTAAGCACTTTTTTGCACACACACACTTAAACTAATTTTAAGAAGATTAAAATCAACCCTAACATTGGCAAGAAAGAGTAGAATAATTTTGGTATCCTATTCACCCCCTCTAGGATAACTTCATAGACATTTCAAAAACTTTATTAACATGGACTTTGATGTGGTCCATTAGATACTATTTGTGAATTCAAACTCTTCCATAAACTTTCATTCCTTGTATGTAATCATAAGATTACCACTTATCTAGACTTTATGCTACTACCAGTTTCTTGCCCTTTCAATAACAACTTGTCACCAACAAATAGAGTAGGAAAAAGATTCTAGAAGAACCTTCGTTGGCTAGAAATTTGTGAATGCAGGTGTGCCAATGCCATGTAGGAAAAAGATTCCTTTCCACCTATGATCGTGGGCGCCAAGTTAAACAACAGGCCAATCGGAGGACTACTCCTTTCGGGTTTGTCTGGTTAGCCACCTAATAGATGATTCAGGCGATTAATGAGGGGTGGAGTTTTTCCCTCGATAAGTTCTTTTTGCCTTGATTAACAAGGATTTCAAATGCAAATGTATAATAAAATGCACCACTAGAAGCAAATAATTCCATAACTGAAACATACTTAATAAAAGATCAACTTACAACAATATGACTCATCATTATCTCAGTGAATGTGATGTGAATAGAAAATAGACACTAGAACTAACTATAAACCTAAAACATGGCTAGAAATCTGAGAAGATATTTGACATTGAAATAGGTATTGTTGATGATTTGATCGATGCGTTGGTATGATGCCTCCCACCCCTTTTATAATCATTTTCAAGCAGTTGAAGCAGTTATTTTCCAGAGCCCATTGCTCATGATCCAACCCACTTTGCCTTATCCGTTTTGCAACCGAAAAACCATCTTTTGGAACCCCTCATTACAGATCATGAGAGTTCCATTATCTTATGATTTTCTTAACCATTGACACCTTAACCACTTTGCTAGCTAGACTTTCTTTCTTTTAAATTGATTGACACCTATCCTTACTATTAAGTATTTTATAGTTTGTTAATCCCCTTCCAAAATTGTACATGTAATGAGTGGTCGTAATGTTGGACAACATGTGTAATGTAAAATATTATGTAAGTCTGAGATTGTGCTACACGTCATAAGTCAATGCAGAAAGACCACCAAGCAACAAGAGACCGAGACAAGATTGGAGATTACAAATCCTAGTGAAGCCAACTGTGATCTTCAAAATTAAATCTAAAGGTAAATGTTGGAAAGTGGTAAGGCTGGGTGTTTGGGTATGGACCTATCCAAATCCTAGAGGAGGCTCCAAAAAGGTTGGACCAATGATGGACCAAATTGGTAAAAATTAAGTAAAATAAAAAAGTGCTAAAAAGTTAAATTGGACCAACTTAAAATGGCCATAACTTTTGATCCAAATGTCCACTCGGGGACCATAAATACACAAAATGGGTGTCTTGATGAGCTCTTTGTGAAGATAGAAATATATCTTATTCAAGATTCTCAAAAATTGTTAGTTTTTTAACCATTTTAATAGATCTATTGGAGGATTCTTTGGATTGGTTTTTCCAATCTATAAATAGGGGACCAAATCCTAATGATTGAATAACTTAAAGGAGTGATTTTTAAGCCAAATTGTGAGAAAAATCAAGTCCAATTGTAATGCTTGTGAGCATATGAGTAATATTTGTTTGGACATAAACATTGGATGCTGTTCATATAGTTACATCTGTACCAAGGTTATGCAAGAGTTTCTTGTATCAATAGTTAGATCATATTGAAGCTATATAACATACAACATAGTTAAACCACCCTATAAAGGGGCGATTCAACAAAGAAAAAGTTTCTACACTCATCCTTCATAAGAAGCCTTCAATGAAGTCACTGGAGAGTGCAATCATGGTGCGCTTGCCAGAGCCAAGTGTGAAGTTCAATGGAGTCACTGAACGAAGTGGGCCTAATGGAGTCATTGAGGTCGCACTTACGAGGCGTGTGGAGTTCATGTGGATAAATCATAAATATAAGTGAATTTAGGTTTTTAATAATTTATTCTATAATAGTTTAGGGTAACTATTAAAATAAATTATTGGTTAGAAAGTGGATGTAGGCCTAGAGTGCCAAATCACTGTAAAATCTTTTTGTTGTGGTGTGATTCTTTATTTGCATAATTTATATTGTTTATTTATTTTACATAAGTTATAATTTCTGCTGCATAGTTAAAGTAAATCTTACATAAATTAAAAGGTTGGATTTAATAGTTAAATAATTTTTAAATTAAGGTCGGATCCTATTCACCCCCTTCTAGGATCTTCAGATATCGGAATCCTATGATTTCACTTACCACTTTTGGGTAGTAACAAAAACCCCTGGTTTTTCCTGAAAATTACATTTTTGGGAAATGTTTCGTCTTATAGCTATTTTCTCTCCTCTTTTCCTCTTTGGCTATTATCATCCTTCACCTTCCATCTTTGAGTTACCGTGACTCCCCTTTCTAAACCTTCTAGGGCTTTTTCTCGTTTCATTCATGAGATTCCTGACTTCAACAGATCTTCTCTTAATTATGATCTTAGTACCCTGCAACAATTGATCCCTACTGCCTGAATCCCTATTTCAAAGTTGTTCTCCTTCCATCTTTATTGTCCATTTTCAAACAGTTTTTAATTCATGACTGTTTCCTAAAATGGCTCAAATGGTAGAAGGGAATCATATCAAATCTTGGCCTTGGTCTTCAGAAGATTAGGTTTTCTAGTTAAACCGAGTTGAGAAAGACTTTGGCCATTAATGGGCCGAACAAGGTATCTACGAATGCATCCAAATTTCTCAATATAATGTCCCAATGGACAAACCGCTACTTGCAGTAGCTTCCTACTTTTGGAGTTATTCGAACAATATGTTCATTTTTGGAGTTGGGCCAAGGTCTCCTACTATTTTGGACATTACCTCACTAACCTCACTTCTTGTTTTTGGAGAAGCGGTTAGCACCTATCTTCTCCCTAATGAAAAAGATGTCCCTTTTGATCCTTAGCACACCTCTTATTCCTTAGACACCTTCCTTTGAGTAAGGCTAAAAACTCTGGACCTGTTACACCTCAAGAACATTGTTATTTTCTTTTGGCTTAGCTTTATAGATTCATTCTTTGTGTTCCTTGCTATTAGGTTTCCAATACATGAACATTTCTATAGCTCTATCCAATGATTGGCAATTTTCCCTAGTTTGCTTCATGCTTTCTCATCTCTACAGAGGAGAACTTAACCAATGACAACTAGCATTATACAGAGGTCCTCTTTGGCTTCTTCAATTGTGGTTTTTTGAGTATTTTCTTTATTTGAAGTGTTGTTCCCTATCTTCTTCTTCTTTAGATCCTAACACCTCCTACAGTCGAAGATGGGTTACAGCCTTTTATACCCCAAAATCCTTCCATTTCTAACTTTCCTTATTTTGCAAACTCTTTGTTAGCCACGAGGATGGATTGTTCTTTCCTTTTGGTCATTGCCGATATGGTCCTTCTTGGTACACCCATCCTTAAGTTCTCCTGGGGTAAACTCAATCAGGCTTCAATGGAAGATTTGGGGAAATTGTTTGATACCTAGGGATCTTCACTTCGGAGGGTCCTTGGATTCTATGAATTCAAAAGCTGGGGTTGAGGTTTATGGTCCTCAATGGTTTTCCCACCAATTTGGGTATTGTCAAGGCCTTTTTAGAGACATATTTTCTTCATACAAACAACCCTTATCCCATTAACACAATTGTCTTTAAGGATCATTCCTTGGTAGAAAATGTCTCCACCATTTTCAACTCATTGCTCGATGCTCTCATCATCCCAACTCCTCTTGGTCATCCTTTTGCTACTCTTTCTTTCAAGAGTTGGTGGGGAGAAATAATTTGGTATTCTTTCACTTTCAACGTAGACCAATTGACCCATCTCTTCCCTTCTCCAGAATTATTTGACGACTTTTGTCACTTAGCTCCCTTTGATGGCGAGCTAATTATTCCCATCCATGAGTATTCTTGGGTGTTGAAGGAGGCCTGTAAAGATATGTTGCTTCCGAAGAACTCTTCCCAGGCCCCCTACCCCCTACATAAGACCTACGAGATGAACAAGAGAAAGATATTTGCTTCCTTAAGTAGGTCTGTCACCAGGGCTAATCTAAATCTATCATCCTCTGTTTCTCTAGCAAGGCACTCCCTTACACCAGTTGGGAATATCACTCATAATTACAATTCCTTTTCTCTACAAGTGCCCATTTCCAACAAGCTAAGTTTCTTTTGTCATTTTTATAGCTGCTGAAACTAACGAAGGAAAACTTATAGAAGATGATGAACCTATTGTAAGTTTACTTTAGGGACGAGTTCGTCCAACACCAGCTCAGGCCCATCAAGATTAATCCAAGAGAGGTTAGTTATTTTTCCTATCTTTTCCTCTCTTAATTTGTGGGATGCCCTTTCTTTATTTTCTTTATTTTTCTTAGGTGCCTGATGAAAACATCCCTGGTCCTATCGAATCTCCCATAATTGGCTCCTCAAACAATTCCTTAACCTCACCTATGCCTCACCACATGATGGTCATTTCCTTAGGTGAAGGTAGGTTCTTCTTTCTTTTATGAATGCTTTTTATAATTCCTACTAACCTTCACCTTTTATTCATTAAAATGGTTGTAGTAGTCATGGCTCAGCCCACTCTATCACATGTTCTCCTCAATCTTCAAGCTCCCAATACTAGTTTATATGTGGAAGGACTAATTATCGCCGATACTTCATGCATTGAACCAACTCACCCAGTGCTTGCTTCCTTGGCTTAGATTGCTGCTAGTGTTGATAGTACCCCAGGTGGCTTAGCCCCTTCCCATGTCATGAGTGTTTACACTGATGTATCTTCTCCTGTGTCTGAGGGTCAAGTTATTTTTTTTAGAGACTTCAGTCCCCCATCCATCTAGTTCTCATATCCCAACATCTTTCAATATCTTGGATGTCGTCGAGACCTTGCTTGGTTTGCTAGATATTCTTTTATGACCTGGCGACCCTCCTTTGTTTGGTAATGACAAATTGGAGATCATCAGAGGCCAATTAGGTTCCCATTTCACCCAAGGGGTAGATGGATTAACTCAAGCCACAACACAAACTACTCTTCAAGACGTCATTCACTTTCTTCAGCCATCAGCTTCTCCTTGCAATCCCTATAATGATTTTGCTGATTTTTTTTCATTGTTTACTTGCAATTTTCCAAACAAGCTAGTTGCTTCCCAATCTGATAAGCTCTCTGTTGAGACAACCATTGTTGAATACAAAATTCACCGCCAAGGTTTAAAGGCTACCCATGCTGTAGGATCCCATGTCTCCCTTGACTGCGACCATCGATCAACTTATCCATTAGATATTTCAGTTGGCCACACACCGTGACCTAAATATAGCTGATATGAATGATTTTTAAGCCAAAGTTTTAGAGCTTAATCAATACCTTGATGTGCTTGAAATTCTAGTCCCAATTAATCCTAGAGACGGGCAGGGGTGAATAGAATTTCTAAGCTTGTTAAAAATTCTTGATCGTTTAAGCTTACTTTTAGATTTACTTAGACTTATCTTTTAATATGCAGTCAAAATAATACACAAATAAATATAGTAACTATGAATTTATATAGAGCACTATTCTCCGTTAGGACTATAATGTTACCTATAGCAGAGCGGGAGACGGGTTGATCAATTCCCTAAGGGTGCTTGATTGATTCTTTTATTTTGACAATAGATATCTTTAATCAATGTGTTGGGCAACTTGCATAAATAAGATAAACATGAAAACACAAGATAAGAAAGATGAAAGCAATACCCCGGCCTATGTCCACTATTTAACGGCTCTCTCACAGAGCCTGGTTGATTTTTTATTAATAGTCTACTATTACAAAAGTAAATCAACAAACTTACTCAACTTCCTCTAGTGTCTCCAATGAAAGAAGGTACTGCACCCGGTGTCTCTGGTGAGTGCTCAAGTCTAGTGTCCTCGGTAGACTTCTTCTTCAAATCCCGTACCCGATGTCTCGTGCAAGTGCTCTAGTCCAGTGTCTCTAGTGGAATTTTTCTTCTAGTGTCTCTGACAGAAGATCGATTGTGGTATAATAGATTGAGTACAGTGATCAGGCCTCTTGATAGGCTAGTATGTCTATTTGGTTCCCCTATGAGAGCTTCTAAAAAAAGAATATGCATAGAAGCAAGATTTCTCTCAATTAGACTCAAGACAATAGTATATTCCTCTCCAACACAACTTGGTAATATGGATTTACCAATATGAACAGCTCTAAGTTGTGTGGCTATCTCTCACATATAGATATATCAATATCTTAGTATAGAGAAAGCTTCTTCCAGCTTAAATCACCCTCAAGAATCCTTAATACTTTTTTCTTTTGATAATCAATGATTCTTGTATATTCTTTTTTTTTTTTTTAAATGGGGATTAGACTCTTGATTTATAGAGGAAAAGTTAAATTTTTTGAGTTCTAATGGCTGTTTTATAGTTGTCCAAAGAACTAGCGGTTATGGGATTCAAATTTAGAAAATTTCCAATTATGGGATATTCGAGCGCTCGAATCAGGTCATTCGAGTGCTTAAAGAAAAATCACTTTCTGTTTGTTTTTTCCTTAGCATATTCGAGCACTCGGATGAGTCCTTCGAGCACTCAAACCTTGCAAGTCCTGCATAGTTAAGTATTTTGAATTTTTTTCTCTTTGTCAGGACCTCGATATTTGTTCATGATTAATCGAAGGGTCATAATTTGGTATTTTAGATCTTCCTAGGTCTCACCATTGTCCATAAAGGAACTTTGAGCACACCTTGTTTTTAGAAAATTCCAACTTGTTCTTTTACCTGTTCAATACTGAGTGCTTGATGAGTTGGCCTACTTGAAGTCCTTTAGCTATTCTGAGTAGACTTGAGTAGTTCATAGAAATTCAGTTCTTGATCTGGTGTTGCTTGGAGTTTCTTGTGCTTGGTCATTGATTCTTCACACTTTATAGACTCATTTATACAGACCCATAGTCTACTACAACTCATCTAACAATGGCATGGAATTGACAATACGTATAGCCTTAACAACGCTCACTACTGCAACTACAAAGGATTACTAGCAGTTTGAAGACAAACTTCTTGCCATTCCATTGGTCAAACAACCCCTCCAGAAAGCCATTGACCATATTGTTAAGCTATTGGACCTTTTGCCTTATGGTTAAGCTGGTTTAGCCCTAGCTTTGACCATTGAGTTGACCATGTAACATTTACATTATGAATTTTAATGAGTCAAAATTTTTTATGCACATGTTACTTTCTAGTTTTTTTTGAATTTTGTTCCACGTGTTACCACATGCTTAACAATTTCTAGCTAATCATGATATTTTCATCTTTGCAATCCTTTGATCATCCCACTGGGAACATTGGCTGTTTGTTATGATCTTTGGCCGTCATTCATATTTGGGAAATCTTGAATCTTTTCATTTGCCCTCATCTTCTTTAATCATCGTTGCCCATGTGGCTGTTCGGATTCGACCGTTGATCTTCCTAAGTAGGCAGGTCTCCCTATTCTGCCCCCAGATCCACATAGGTGGTTAATTGGGTGCATTTCTTTCTTCTATTTAAACGTTGGGCCCCTCTTCCACCCAAGCATCTGTCTTTTTGTGTGTTAGATTTACTCTTCTCTCCTCCATTTTAGCTTCAGAGTTTCCTTGGCCAATGAAGGAAACTCTACCTGTATTATGCCTCACCATCGTTTCACTTTAGAGTTCTCTTAGACCGAATTCGTAGTTATCTACGACATCATTTGCGAGAACCAAAGTTATTTATCTCTTGGCCCTGCTTTTCTTCAAGCTTTTCCACTAGCCACAAAGGATTATTTTCCCCGCTATATCCTTGGTGACCTTTCCTTGAGCGCCGATAAACTCAACTGGGGGGACTGGTTCAATAATAATACCTATTCCTGGTCTTGTACTAGACCCAAAGACAACTAGTCCTCCTGGATTGACCGGTTAGAACCTACTTTTGCAGACCAATGGTAGAAACAAGGTATTTACGAATGCATCAACCTCACCCATACTCCTTTCCCCATGGAGCACTAGCTTTTAGTGGTAATGCCAGGTTTTTGGAGTCATTCCAGTAATTTTTGTTTGTTTGGTTGTAGCCAAATGGGACCTACACTTTTGGACAAATATCTCTTCACCTCTTTGCACCATGATGGAGAGGAGGATTTTGTAGCTTTCAAGCATCCACTTCCTTCATATGATTGTTCTTCAGAATCCCTTTCCTATGACCGCTTTATTTTGGTTGAAAAGCATTCCACTGAGGAGATTTCCTTTCATGAATATGCTTCCTTCTTGCATTTATGGCTAGTTTGTTTTGTTATATGTAGTTCCTTCCAATAGATGACTAAGAAGAATGCTCGGCATGTGTTTTCCTTGCTTGTTGGTATTCATTTTTTTAGCTCCATTTACGTTGGCTTACTTGTACAAAGGCCTACATGACTTGTTATTCAAGAGAATTGGGCATATTGGAGGCCTTTTTTGGATGCTTTAACTCTAGTTTTGTGAATACTTTTTGGACATGTAGTGCTGCCTCTTCGATGACCCTCTCCCTTCTTGTTACATACAGGACATTGGCTTTAGATGGGTAGGTGCTCAACTCACTGGTTACTCATTTGATTACTACCTAAGATTCTTTACACACCTCTCTATTGACCATCCAGATTATCTTCATTACCCATGTTATGAAAAGATTCAATCTGACTCGTATCTTACTAAAGATTAATGGAAAGTCTCCCCATGCCATTATTTATTTCCTCATGAACTCCCCCACGGTTTCACTTTGGAAGGGCGTGGGGCTAATGTGGGGTTCAAATTTTATTCTCCTTACCAATTTTCTCATTAATTCAGGTTCAGACAATCTCTACCTGTTCCACCCTTGGTTTTCACCAGAAATGTCACTCCACATGGGTGTTTCTCAGTTCCTAACAAGCACTTTGTTTCTATTGCTTCTCAGCAATTTCAGGCTTTTGTTGGCTAGTGTTTTATCAATACTCTGCCATACCTGGCCGAGCTGCTTCTAAGTTACAAGGTTTGGTGGTCAACTTTTTTGATTTTGTATTTGATCATTGGCTCTAGTAGCAGTCTATAGATTAGCTCGACCAGCTCATGGGCCTACTCTACCCTCTCCTTTGGTGCTTTTTGACGATGAAGTTACTCCAACCCCAACAAAATCCTCACCAAGTGTTCTTGTATTTGCGAGTTGTTCCTACCCTTCTGCTAGTGGCCCTGTGCGGAGGTTTATGAACCTGTAGGCTATCTTAGCTTTGAAAGAGCCTAGAGAGCTAGTTTATATTACCCTTTCTGGAAGCCCTTCACCAAGGCGGCCTTGTTAGTCTATGGATACCACTGAACTATCCTCTGACTTGGTGGATTTTGAAAGTCCGGTTTAATCCTAGAGGGGGGGGTGAATAGGATATATTAAAAATTCTTTTTAATTTAATCCCTACTTAGATTTCCAATTAAAAGATGTTATGTTGCTACTTGGAAATAATTGCACTTAATGATATAATTTAATTTTATTAAGGTTTCAAGTGCAATGTAATGGAAATATTCAATTTTATCTTTCAAATAGCTTAAATTAATTCTTAATTGCAAGTATGAAAGATGATGCAATAGATACAATGCCAAATGAGAGAGAATATGTAATTCACACCATAGGCAAACAACACAACACAATATTTATAGTGGTTTGACCCTCTAGATTACATCCACTATCAAAGCTCACTTCTAAGCTACTAAATTTTATTTAGATTGAAACAAGTTACAATCAACGTTAAAATTCAAAACCTATCTACTTGCATTTGCAAGCTTTACACTCGGTGTCTCCAGTGAGTGCTATTTCTACTCCTGGTGTCTCTAGCGGGAGTGGTCTACACTTCTAGTGTCTCCGGTGGAAGTGCTAGGGTCTACACTACCGGTGTCTCTAGTGGTAGTGCTAAGATATCATTATAAAGAGAAATCTATATAAGTTATCTCTTAAAGGTTGGTGTATTGCTAGTTATCCTTTGATTGTGGTTGCTCCTTGTTGAGCTAGTGTGCTTTAGCTTTCCACCAAGCTTCTAAGAGTTGCCTCCTTGCTTCTTGGAGCTTCATACTAGGGTTTACTTGAGAGTAAACCATCTTCTTGCTTTCCTCCTTGTATTCAATAAAGAATGATTTCTAGGAAAGCCCACTTAATGTCTCTTGCTTCTTTATTTTTTAATGAAAGCTGATAAATGAGAGCCTTTGGTGGTTGGGAGTATTGATTACCTTAGCTTGTTCTCATTTGGGACGAGCAAAGTCATGCAACCTTGATCTGGCATCATTCACAGTGGTAAAAAGACTCAGCCTTCGATTTATATATTTTTTGAAATACTGCGATATCGGATCAATCTGATTAAATCGGATGGATCCTATTGGATTGATCTACTAAATCTGATTGATCCTATTGGATTGATCCAACGTCTCAGTCGGTCTCAAAACTGAGTACCTAAGCTTTCTTATAACAATCTGATAGCCAATCGGATTGATCTGCTAAGTGAAGTATCGATTCGGTAAGTTTGGATTGATCCGACCACCCTCGGTCGATCCAATTTTCTTGTTTTTCTACCATTTTACCTTAAAGTAATCCCCAATCACTATGGGACTTATGCCTAAGGCATGGGTTGGTCCATTGACCCTCACAAGGGTCTTTAGGTCTCACTAACCTATGTCTAACCTCATGTTACCTTTATATACCATTTTTGAGCATGTAGAGGCTTGAGTCTTCAAGTCTTGGACCTTGGCAGTCGTGAGGGGCTTCCATCATTATGGCTTCAAGTCCTTAGAGAATGTCTTCAATCTTGGGACTCAAGGACACTTATAGATTATAGACATGACTAATACATGCAATATGCTCATGCCATGCCTAATCTACCACTCCATGTTTTTACCACTATGGAATTGATAATTTACATTATAGATTTGACTTCCATAGATCTTATAGGTGCTGTTGACCACATGGATGTGGACACTATGTACAACCACCCCCTTGTCGAAGATGTTTTGCCTCCTACTTCCCTTGAAGAGGTAATGTCTAAGCTTGTTCCCCCTTCGTCAGTTCCTTCTGCTGATGTCAAGCCCTTCTCCATTCCACTTGGGCATCTTTTTGGATGTAGCGTGAGCATTGGGGATGAATCTCACCAATAGATTGAGAAAAAACTTCCATGAACCTGTTGATTATCAAAGCTGAAAATACCAGGAATAGGGACTTATTGATTTTTTCTAGAGGAAAAAAATACAAAGAAATTTGGAAATTCTTCTTGAAATGGAGATATTAGCCCTTGAAGTATTCTTTTTAACGCCACAAAAATCACATTAATTCAACATCTGTGTGAAAGGTTATGCCTTCCGGACTAAACACTGCACAGAAAATTTCAAATTCCGAATTTGTGCGAATTTCCCCTTTTGAACCCAAATAATATATTAATCATCTAAAAAATCTCTTACTAAAAATCAACACTTAACAAATAAAAAAAAGTTCCTAATAAAACCCAAAAAATTAACAAAAGAAATCTTTCTAAATAAAATAAAAATCATATTAACCCTGTTAATAATTGCTTTTGTGCCTTGATTTTTCTCTGAAAAATAACCACCCTAAAATCATGTGCTTTCATGTGTCGCACTACATCATTCTCCTCTGCAAAGGGGTTATTTAGATCATTGTCGATGTCTTCCTTCTCCTTCGGTGGTCGATTTTGGCATTGATGCCTAGTTACCTCAATTTGCAAGGTGGCCATTTGTTGCATCAATAGTTTGATGCGAGATTCATCCCCAACACTCGCTCTATATCATTTTTCCTTCACCTTCCTTTTCTAAACCTTCACTTCTAGAAGGTACTAACAAGTATGGGCTTAGCCACCATGATGTGAGGCTTAACTTTTGCTCTGCCAATGATTCTTTTTAGAGGGAAGGTAAACAACTAGCAGTAGACACCCCTTGTTCCTTTGAAGTTTTGGAAGCCATCCTCAACATATACTGGCCTCCGGCTCCCTCCATAGACAAGGGCCCTTTTATGTTTGATGAGACAACTTTTAATAAAAGAATGGCTAAAATTAGGGATAAGCTTGATTCCTTTTTCGCCCAAGACTTTGACACTGCGATGAAGCGGTCAACTTGGGTAGAACTAGTTGGGCTCGTTGGCCTTCTTCAGTTGGTTTATCCTAATGACAACCCATTTAGTGAGCTACCTCGCCTAGAGGGGATCCTAGCTAAGGCTTTGGAATCCTTGGTCAAATCCATTTTGAAACTACAGTCTCTACAAGTTGGTTATGACAGCACCCAAGACAATCTTAATATCATATCTTCCTTCTTCCACAACCTGGAAGGCCACTCGGCTTGTCAGCACCCAAATTTTGACTCAGGTCATCTAATGGAATGAAGAGCATCAAAGCAACACTTAGGCATCAAGACCTTAAGCACCCTGGTTTGGAGAGAGAAAAATGGAATCTAGGAGGTTAGGCATCTCTTGTGAAGTCTTCCTTGGATGTTTTGGTTACAAGAAGCATCATCCATATCATACCATGTGCAGTGGATAAACACAAGAACACCATTTCTAGTAAAACCCTGATTCTCCAAGAAACATCAATAGGACTATGATGGTTCAAATTCAAGACCACCAAATACATTGTCTTCAATTTCTCTACCCTTTGTAAGCCTTCCTACAACGAAGCATCATATGTGAAAAATTATCGTTTTACCCTTTGGCCTTCAAAAGCTAAAATTTGATAACTTCACACATTGTCTACAAATTCTTCAGCCTCCATAAGTCTTCATATGGTGAAGGATTATAAGTGAAAAGTTTTCACTTTTACCCCTTTTGTCCTCACATACAAAAAAAAATTATCATTTTTCCCTTTTCCCTTCAAAATTTACCCCTAGACCCTCAAATGACCCCCTGAAGCTTCTCCCATCATCTGATTCATGTCATCTTAGGTCCCACATAATGTAATATCTACCACCTTTGCGGAACTTATCACATGAAAAATATTTTTAGAAACTAGCAACAACCAATTTCTCAACCTTTAAAAATCCTTAGTCAGAAAACAACACTAAAAAACTCTCAAAGATTCATTTGGTGTCAGAATTTAGAAAGGTTAGTGGTCGTCTTTTAGTCTTGGTGTTATCTTCAATTAGTTATTTCACCAAAAAAATCATCCGAAGTCTCAAACCCCCATGAAATCTCAAATCTTCCCTAGAGGACGAGATGTTAGTTTTGGCTACATTTCACCTATATAGGTCCAAATGTTCTCCAGACCTCTAAATCTTGATAACTCAGTGCCCATCTCTCTAGATTTGTAAGGCCCTCGCAAAACCCCTTAATGGAAAAAAGCATTTGAAGAATCAATCTACTTAGTTTCCCTCAATTACTTCAAAATGAGCTACACATTTGGGCCAAGTGTCGTGTACTCAACTGAACCCCAAGATTGCATCAGAACTCTGAAAGACAGTCTGTCAGTGGTCATCCCTTGGTAATTCTAAGACCTTTAAAAGCCCATCTCCCTCAACTACCTCAACAGCTTCTGCAAGCCTACTCACCATATTTTGTCTAGGCTAAGAGAAGACTCAACTTATCTATATTTGTCACTTGGTAAGTCCCCAAAAACCCCCTTGGACTCAGAATTTAGCTTGGTCAAGCCTATTTTCTCTATTTTCTCCCTGTCCTCAAAAGATTGTCTCACGAGCCAGGACAACGGATGATGCTTGCTAGCCCAATACTACCATTCTCTAATGAGCTATAGGAACAATGTATCCCCAAGCAACCTTGCTTTGAAAAATCCTTGACAATTGCCTGGGAATTCATTAGTCAAACTATTAGTCCCTATGGGTCATCGACTCTCTAAGACTCAACACACTAAGAGCCTGGGTTTGCACAGAAACTTCCAACAATTCTAGTGATATTTCCAGCCAAAGTCATTCACATGGTTGGAAATGGGTTTTCGAGAGCAATTTCCTGCTTGGGAATCGTAATCCAGAGTAGTCAGAGCCTATAGCTCACAAAAGCTGAGGGCCACCATTTATCTGAAGATCCTCAAAACCAATTTGACCATCTTACCCCTCTAGTATATTTTGAGAGCTTTTAAGGCCAATAAACCCCTGATTTCACCTCACCCTTATCGTAATTTGGTTCCAACTGATCCATTGCAATCGGAACATCCAGGAATTCAAAAGTAGTTATTGAGTTCATGCGTTTCCAAGCACGAGAACTCATAAAGTAGAGACAGATAGGTAAATGAGCAAATTTAATGCATTTAGGGTTAACGGGCTCATTTTTTGAATTTTAGCTCATTAACACCCATCAATGCCAATTTAATGCATTCACACTTAAATGGTTATTCCACAAGCCCTTAGATGAGAATCTTTCATGTGCACCCCAATTACCCACCTTTAGATCAAGGATTTGAAGTTCAAATATCTATAGAACCCACATGAAACCCTCCATTTAGTACAATGCACCCTAGCCTTTAATTGTCTTCAACCGATCAAAGGGGGCTATTTTGGTGAGTAAGCGTCATCCTAATCTCCCATTGGTCCATCTCATCAATCCATGTGAACTAGCCCAAACACATTCCTACCCTTGGTCAAACAAGTAGAAATGCACAAGAGCCCTTGATAGTCTTCAACCAATCAAAGGGGTCTATATCTTGGTAAGTAGGCATCATCCTAATCTTCCATTAGTCCATCTCATCAATCCATGTGAACTAGCATAAACACATCCCTACCCTTGGTTAAACAAACACAAATGCATCCCAAACCTTGATGATCTTTAACCAATCCAAGGCAATGTGAGATGGATAAACCCCATTTCATTGGTTCACCTCACCAATCCATGTGAACAAACACAAGCCCATCTAACCCTTGATCCCATTAAACCCTAGACTCAATCCTAGCCCTCCCCTCAACCCCATTTTGGTTAGAAATAGCCCCAAATTGGTGCACATCTGGGTTGGTTGGTTAAAAAAAATTTTGAGAGAAGAAAAAAAGAAAGAGAAGAGGAAGAAGAAGAAAATGAAAAGCTTAAGCTTAAGCTCAAGCCCAAACCCTAACCTCTAGCCAAGTAAGGTAAGGTCTTAACCTTGCTTAGGTTAGTTTCTCAAGTTCATTTAGATCATAATTCATGCTGTTATGCTGCTCAAGTTTATGTCATAAGATTTCTTCAATTCAGGTTACACAATGGAGACAAAATTGTTTCCATTGCTTCTTATTTTTGACATTGACATGCTCTTTATTTTTTTTATGATTTTTGTATTGATCCGAATGAACTCAAATTTTAATGGTAGGTTCCCAAGAGGGAGGCTAACCTATGATAAAAATTTTAGAATTATTCATGCAAGTTTGGGTCTCGAAATGCCCCCCCCAAACTAACTCAAAAAACTTTGTTTTTCTGTGCCTAAATTCCAAGCATGTCGTCCATTTTTTTATTATAATTTTGTAGATATGTTCAGTAGCTAATTTTTGGATATGTTGTTCCTCTTGAATGTATATATATATGTTAGAAATTTTAGAATTTTTCAATACCCCTAAGGGCCTAAAATCCAAGAAATCTAGCTCTTGGATTTTAACCCAATAACTAATGTTTGAATTTTATCTAAATAAAATTCATGCATTGAATAAATAGGCGTTAGGAGAAAAATCAAGTGTTGGGATCTACCCACCCCAATGAACCCTGATTCTTCCCTAGCTTGTCTACATGTTAAAATAACCCTATGGATCTAGCCCTGAGCTTCGGCACCTTTGTGGGCCCTGGTTTCTCTCTCCAACACCTGATTTTTATTTCAGGCATTGGGATGGATTTCAAGTGTTAGGTTTGTGTTAAAAATCATTTTTTTTGAAATATTTAGAACTCGAGGTCAGTTGCTGGTTTCTAGACACTAACGCCTAAATTTTCTTTGAATTAAAATTCAAGCGTCAATTATAAATTCAGGCATTAGGCATGTGTAAGATGACCAATCTGCCCTTTTCTCTTGGGTAGATCCCTGTATCTATAGAGGTCTGAATTACTGGGGTTGCACATGTTAGGTCTTATGTATTGTCAATATCCATGCACAAACCAATGAAGTACATGTAGTGGTCATGTAGTAGGACTTTATGTTGTAACTGTGTATGTTCATGTAAATCCAAGAAGAGAATCCAGGAAAGCACTATGATGAAGGACTCGAAGCTGGGATGACCAAGCCAAAGAGACTCAAGCATTGTTGAAGAATTTCTTAGTCTCAAGTGCTAGCTACCTCAAGAAAGCCAACATCCAAAATTTGAGGGTAAAATCATAAATGGTTGGTAAGTGGGAATTGGGATTGAACCTAAAGTCAAAA
>JAOXJP010026330.1:0-17039 GCA_025762735.1 Platanus orientalis
ATACATGCCATGTAGAGATAAAGAGAAGAGACAATTCACACCACAAGAAAACACACAACACAATGTTTATAGTGGTTCAGCACTCGGGCCTACATCCTCTCTTAAAGCTCACTACCGAGCTATCAAATTTTATTAAGATTGAATTATATTACAATCAAGGTTAAAATTATAAAACCTACTACTTGCAGATGCAAGCTCGAATTCCGGTGTTTCTAGTGGGCGCTATCTATACCCGGTGTCTCCAGTGGGTATGGCCTACACTACCGGTATCTCTGGCGGTAGTGCTATAGTCTACACCTGGTGTCTCTGGCGGGTGTGGTCTACACCCGGTGTCTCTAGTGGGTGATAAAGTCTTAAAGTAAAATTGAAATCAATACAAATTACTTCACTAGACTTGTGTATTGCTTATTGCACATAAGGTGGTTGCTCCTCTGTTGAGTTAGTATGCCAATAGGTTCCACCAAACTACCAAGAGTGCCTCTTGCTTCTTGGAGCTTCTTACAAGGGTTTACTTGAGAGTAAACCCTTCACCTTGCTTCCCTCCTTTTATTCTTCTTGTAGAGTACTGGGGAATCACTTTAATGGCTCCTTGATATTCAATGGATGCTCATGAATGGAGCCAACTTGATAGTTGGTGAGATTGAATGCCTTGCTCTCTCTCTCTCTCAAGATTTTCTCTTGTTTTTGGTGTGATCTTGTGTGCTCTTCAGTTGAAGGGCTCTCTTGAGATTCTCTCATACTTATAGGGGACGAGCACAATTGTGCACCATTGATTTGGCATCTATCTCAATAGTCAAGAAATCATAGACATAGATCTATTTTTATTTTTGAATTTTTACGATTGAGGATCGATCCGGCTATGTCGGATTAATTTGCACGGACCGATCCAACATCTCTGGATTGATCCGGTGTCTCAGTTTGAGACACCCGAGCTCTACTGGATTGATCCAATAAGTAGCGGATCGATCTGCTAAGTATAGATTGATTCGACCCCACTTAGATCGATCTGATTCCCCTGTTTTTTTTACCATTCAACCTTAAACCTACTCCCACTCACTTGGAAATCTATGTAGGTGGCATGTGTTGGTCTATAAGGCCATATAAAGGGCTTTTGTTCATTTTAGTCTATGTCTATCACATTATATACCTTTACAAACCTTTCTTGAGCTTGATGAACCTTGAGTCTTCAAGTCTTCGAACCTTGGCAAGTTTGGGAATGGATCATCCTTGACTTCAAGTGATTGGAATCAATCACTTGATGATTACAGACATGACTAAGATATGTAATGTGCTCATGCCATGCCTAATCTACCACTCTTTGTACTTTACACAATATGGAATTAACAATTTACATCAATAGAAAATATGTACTATTGATGTTTATAATAGTGCTTATAAGTGTGGTGTGAACAAGACAAGTGCTATAAACAAAAATACAATAAGTGCAAGAGTTGCCTATCAAATTCTGTGGTTACAAACTATAGATATTTAAAATTAAATAGGATTTAATTTAAAACTATACCTTTGGTATCTAATAAATTATAAATTGGGTGAAAACCCAATCAAGATAGTAAATATACGATTGTTCTACATAAGTATATTAGGTGTAACATAGAAAAGTTAACCTAATAATCAAGTACAATATAGAATTTAAAAAATTATCTTTTATGTTCTTAAATAAGAAAGATCACGTTTTAGATGTAACATTTTAGAAAGATAACAGTGTCTCTAGTTATACATAAAAAGAATATGATTGTTTTATGAACTGTTCAAGAACACAGTACAACCAGATTAGGTAAAGAATAAGTTCTTAGTACCTATTAACCTTCTAATGCACTAATTTTTTGATGTAGTAGGAGAGTTTTTGAATTCTCTATTTTCACCTATATGGACGAGGTTTATATTTGATTGCTGAAAAATCTGAATAAAGTATTCTTTTGATCAAACAATCAAGCTTTATAAGGATTACGAAGAGTCAGATGTGCATAAAAAGTAAATGGAAAAGAAATTATTCATTTTGGTCCAGTATATTGGTTATGTTCTACACATTAGGAATGATGTGAGAATAATCAAGTTTTAAAGTTAATATAGTAAACAAGTTTTTAAAGTAGTCTAGGATGAGATCACTAGATTAGAAATCATATGCTAAAATATAAGATAAAGACCAATAATTATGTTTACAAAAGTGTGAATAATACAAAATATTGGATAATATATGGTTATGTTTTACAATAGGAGGAAACTCATTAGTTATATGAGTATGATAATACAATAATGTATTGTAGATTCTACAACATGGACAAGCTATGATGTAGCTTAAGAAGCAGCATATAAAGCCTTTAAGTTACACTAGTTCCACAAAACTTAGTGTAATTCCCTTAGATTGGTCAGTTATGATTCAATAAGGTGAAATTGGTTTCACCGTGATTACTTCTTCAGATAATCTTGTAGCCCTATGGCTACTGTTCTACAAATGGCATTAGATGCACATATTGACCAAATGTGTATTCTACCAGTTAGTGATTGGCTTTGAGGACAAGTGAGAGATTGTTGGAAAAATGTGTCCTGACAAAGCTATTCACATAAAATATAGGTACAATTAATTAATTAATTATTTAATATTAACTGTTTATTCTATTATCACATGTATTTGTTTCTTAATATGGGTAATTATTTGATCTTGTGAGATGAGATAGGTGGTCCTCATGTAACATAGAACGATGTTAGATACATTGGAATGTGTGAAGAGATCTGATAATCTAGTTCTTGTAGACATGAAACTTTATAGCTATAGGTGATGTTGGACACATCACTTATAAGGTTGTTACATGTAGAGCTACCATATGAGGAAGTGATATAAGAAGTCACTAGAGTGAAGCTCAAAACTTGTATATGGGTGCATTATATACATGCATATAAGGGATTTATTATGAACACACTTGGTAAAACATCACTATCAAGATACGTGTTGTTCATATTTAAAGACTTGTCCTTAGACCTGAGGGGTTTGTATTTCTCTAAATTGTCATGTTTGTTATTTTAAGCTACCAACTAGTGATGCCTAATTGGAGGCTATATCATTGATAGTTTGGATAACCTATATGATACTTGAGAGGATGCAAATTCTCAACAAGGAATCCACTTCCCTTAAGTGGGAGAATATTCGATTTACGAAATACATGACTTAATTGGACATGAAAATTTGGTGTTAGTGGTTCTTGATAAAGTGTTTTTCAAATGCTTTCAAAATTATATTATAATAAAAAGGGAAACTCAGTGCACAAGGGTTCTGCTAACGTGGGGTCTAGGGAGGGAAAGATGTACACAACCTTACCCATATTTATAAGGAGGCTATTTTCGTGACTCAAACCTCCTGCACCACAAGTGACGCTAATAGTAAGCCTTACCGTTGGGTCAAACTACTCTTTCAAAATTATATTATAATAGATATATTTAATTTTGAAAATGATTTTATCAATTAAATAGTTTTAAATATCCAATTGATTCATTCAATTCCTAATGATAATGTTCTAATGACCATAGGGGTTAGATAGTGATTATTTTATCATCATCAAAGTCATTAAGGAATATTGTGTAGTAGAAGGACATATTTGTGAAATGTCTATAAGGGCCTCATTGTTATTTTCTTATCTTTGAGAGTTCAATTATAATAGGTAATAGAGATTATTGCGATTAGTGGTGTTCTAATTTATAATTAATAAAAAATAGTGTCCTTAATACAATTTGACTTAATTAAGAATACCAGGCCTCACAACCTAAGGATAAAAATCCCATGAGGATCCCACACCCCTAGGGTTACTTTAACACTTTAAATACTTTATAAATAGAGGTACCCACGTTTAGAATGGGTCCTGTAACTTTTCTGAAGTTGGGAGAAGCACAAAAAATTCTAGAGCAAGTGGGGATGCTTTAGAGACTGGATCGGATCATTGTCTTGTGTCTGGTTTAGCCATTGAGGTATTCTTCTTAATCTTCCTTGATTAAATCCGATGATTTCATATGATGATCATGGGAGAAATAAAATTCATGATCTATATTTTTATGAAAATTAATAAAAAAATTAAAGTTTTTCAAAGAATCGAAACAACAGAAACAACACCTATTTCCATAGTTCTCTAATGGTAAGAAGGAACTTCAACCAAAATTTTCTTATTAAGAAAGAAGATGGCAGCACTTTAGAGTTGGAAGATGACATCTGAGATGAAGTAGTAGATTATTTTCAAAAAATTCTAGCCCTTAGCAATGCAAAAAGAATTGAGAGGATCAATAGATGGCTGAATGAGATGGTCCTCAATGAGGATCAAAGGAGACTTTTGTGTAAAGATATCCAAAATGAAGAGATTCATAAGGTGGTTTGGGAAGGCAAAGAAGGGAAAGCTTAATGGGCTAGAAGGGTTTACCTTGTCATTTTTCAAAGCAGGTTGGAAAATTGTGGGGCAAGATGTGGAGAATGCAATAAAACATTTTTTTCAAGACTTGCAGGCTTCTAAAGTAGATCAATTCCACCTTCATTTCACTAATTCATAAATTCATAGAAGGAGAGGGATTCAATGACTTTCGGCCAATATCTTTGTGTAACCTATTATACAAGTTCATTACCAAGATCTTGTCTAACAAGTTAAAACTAGTAATGGATTCCTTTGTCTCCATCAACCAATCAGCTTTTATCTAGGGGAGGTCGATAATGGATAACATCCTAGTTTGTCATGAGGTGGTGAGAGGTTTTGATAGGAAGAATCATGCTCCTGCAGCCATTCTAAAGATTGATTTATGGAAAGCTTATGACTAAATTTCTTGGCAATGCATTGGGGACATATTATACACCATGAATTTTCTGCAACAATTCATTTATTGGGTTATGGAATGCATCACTAGTCGTCGGTTTTCAATTCTCATAAATGGCAGACCGGTTGGGTTTTTTCTTAGTAATAGATGACTCCAACAAGGTGATCCAATCTCGCCATACCTCTTTTGCTCGGAAATGAAAAACTTTACTACATTAATGGAGGAAAAAGTGAATGCTGGTCATATTCAACTCATTCTGAAGTGCAAAGGTATGAACCTTTCCCATCTTGCTTATGTGGATGACTTGATGATCTTTGTTAAAGCAGACATTCAATCTCTCGAATCAGTCTATAAAGTGCTTGGAAGGTTTGCTGGAATCAAAGGGCTCCACATCAATAGAGAAAAGTCCACTCAGATGTTTGTTGACCCATGGGTATGCAACAAAGATTGACAGAAATTAATGGCTTTTCCTTAGGCCATCTTCCTGGCAGGTACTTGGGTATCCACCTTATTCAAGGCTAGCTCTCATATCATGAATGCAGTCCAATTATTGATAAGATTCGTAAGAAGCTGGCTGGTTGGAACAAGACCCCTCTCACTTTTTTTTTGTAAGTGAATAATTGTATTACAAGCGTGTATACATTGAGTAGCATCATTAGAAATCAACTCTAGAAGATCAGAAGGAAAGTAATGTGGAAAAAGTAGCATCTCTTCACCATTCATGGCCATGGATGCCATGATGTTCGCCGATTGATTAGCTTCCCTCCCACACATGTATGATATGGAAATCTTTTAAAGTGCTCAGCAATCTTCAAATCCTGGCAACAATTGTGAGAGTTCTTCATGGTGGGTTAAGGTGGTTCATAAGTACATCAACCACCAACTTAGTAATACTCTCATTTGTTGGCAGGCTTGCACAGGTGAAGTTGGTGCTGCAAAGTTATTACTTCTACTGGACTGGTGCATATAGGCTGCCAAGTCGTGCCATGAAACAAATTGAATCATTTTTTGCAAAATTCCTTTGGCCAGGTCCTAACCTCTCTAGGAAACTACACTTGGTGAAATGGGATTATGTTTACAAGCCATATGAAGAAGGTGGGCTGAATGTTAGGCGGATTTAAGGCATGAATACTGCTGGTGTTATGAAGCTGATATGGTGGATTGCATCTAAAAAATATAGTTTGTGGGTAAGATGGGTGCATGTAAAATACCTCAAACATGATTCCATATGGACTATGAAAGTCCCTGCTAATTGCTGATGGGTTTGGCGGAAAATTACCAAGGTTTGGGATTTGGTGGAGCCTCACATCCTCAATATTGTGGGGGAATGGGTACAAAACCAGACTATGGTTAGGTGATACAATGAAAGGGTTCTAATTAAAGTTTTTGGTGAATGTATCAGGTATGATGCTGAATCGAATAGATTGAGTATTGTATCCTCAATAATCAGGAATAATGATTGGCATCCTGGACTGGCCTCATCTCATCTCCTACTACAGGCTTGGGGTTCCCTATCTAATATCAAGAGATTGTCT
This sequence comes from Platanus orientalis, assembly GCA_025762735.1. Classification (NCBI taxonomy): domain Eukaryota; kingdom Viridiplantae; phylum Streptophyta; class Magnoliopsida; order Proteales; family Platanaceae; genus Platanus; species Platanus orientalis. Next base: position 6,342 of record JAOXJP010026330.1, read on the forward strand.
AACTATGAAGAAGATATCACCATTTGGGTAGCTAACTCAAACGGTGTATTCTCTACCAAATCAGCTTGGAACGTGATAAAAAATATTGGTGAAAAAGTGGACTGGTGTAAGGCGGTGTGGTTTACTAATCCCATACCCAAACATAGATTTCTTGCATGGAGAGTAATGACTAAAAGGCTTCCAACCCAAAGTGGGCTATGTAGGTTAAAGATTTTAAATTCCTCACAATGTTGTCTTTGTTGGAACAATAGGGAGATGGTGGAGCATCTTTTATTTACATGTCCATTCTCAAAATCCATTTGGGAGATGATCCTCTGAAAATTTCATCCGAGAAGGAGGAAAGCCCGATCATGCTTCCAGGAATACAAGTGGGTCATGCAGACGTTTAAAGGTTCTATAATTTTAGTGGTCGGTAAACTTGCATTTTGTGCAGCCCTTTACCATATTTGGATGGAGTGAAACCAGTGTAGATTTGCCAACTCCAACCGGATTATTCAGTTTATTGTTCAAAATATTGTATCCGATGTCTAGATGAAACTACAAGATGCTTATTCAAGTATGGATGACAACTCGCTTAGCAAGCACATTATTTAATGTTGGAGTTTGAAGGTTGAGGCTACAAAAAGAAGCACTCGGACATGAACTTGGACCGCCCCATAGGGAATTGCATGGAATTACATTGCGATGGCTCTATGGATTCCTCCAGGCTGGGTTATGGTGGGCTGATCTGGTATCCCAATGGTGGTTGTTTGGCAGATTATGCGGGAACTCACAAGTAGAAAAGTGTTTTACTGGTAGAACTTTATGCACTAGTATGTGGGCTAATACTAGCATCATCTCTTGGGATGATGAAACTGAGAATATTTTTGGATTTAAATCTTGCTATTGAAATTCTCAATGGGAATTACAATTGCCCATAGAGAGTTTTAATATTGGTTCAAAAGATCAAGAACCTTCTTTCCACCTTTGATGAATATAATGTCACGCATGCTTGGAGAGTAGCTAATCAACCTGCAGACCTACTATCCAAGCTTGCCGTGGGGGATGATGAACTTCAATTTATCTCATATGTAATATTCCAAATGAAGTTCAAGATGAAATCCTGAAGGATGTTGCTTTTTGTACTTATACTTGCATGTAACTCCTTTTGGTCAATACAATTATATTACTTACCAAAAAAAAAAAAAAGGGAGAATTTGGATCACCTCTTTTTCCAGTGTTTTTTCAGGTAACATATGGAGGACGATAATGAAGATGTTGAGCCCACATATAGAAGACGTTTGAGGAGTCTACAAGGTGAAGCTGAATGGATACAATGCAGGTTCAAAGGGAGGAATTTCATAGCATATGTGGGCACACTGGCTTTCAATAGCACAATCTATCACATTTGGAGAGAGAAATGTGAGGATGTTTCAAAACTCAAGTGCAACAAGCTAGTTTATAATTCAACAAATTATCATGGAGTTCAAGCTAAGGTTAGGGAGATGCCTACTGCTTGTGATGACAAATCATGGACTAGACACATTATGAATGAGTGGGGCTTTATGACTACTTTGAGAACAAAGGAGCCAAGAACATGCACTTGGGGAAGACCACAAGAAGGAATATTATGTTTGAACTATGATTGGTCTATGAGCACAGGAAGAGCAAGTTATGGAGGTCTATTTCGAGATGACAAGGGAGAACCAATTTTAGCTTACATGGGATCTGCAACAATTTCACACGTTTTATGTGTGGAGTTACACCCTATTTATAGAGGGTTATAGATTGCACAAGGAAAAGGTTACAAGAAGCTGCAAATTAGGATGGATTCTCAACTAGCAGGGATGATTATCAAATGAGCCTTTAATTGTCCATGGCAAGCTCTCTCATTGGCTAGCAAAATTTGGAAGTCCCTTAAGCATTTTGAGTTTGAAATAACTCACACATGGAGGGAGGCAAATGTATCAGCTGATATTCTAGCATCATTGGGAGGCACAAATGAATCTATCTTGTACCCATTTGAATTCACTCATGATCTTCAAGAAGCAATAGCTAAAGATGGTGCTAGTTGTATATATAACCATTTGTAACTTTATTTATTAATGAAATTTTATATTACTCATAAAAAAGAACTTGAAGAAGTAATACTAGACTCTAAAAAGTAAGACCATGTCACTTAAATCAGAGCAAATCAACCTGAAGGATTCAAAGGACAGCTCTCTCACTTCCTAAGAAGCAACAAGTATTTGCATATTCTCTAGATGACATGCCAGAGATAGATCTAGAGGTCATGACCCACAAATTAAGTATTGATCCATCTTATCTACTAGTGAAGTGGAAACAAAGAAGGTACTTCCCAGCACGAAACCTTATTATCAGAGATGAAGTTCAAAAGCTCTTACAATCTAGTTCAATTTGTGAGGTCCGTTACCCCAAATGGCTAACTAATGCAGTAGTGGTCCCCTAAAAGAACATGAAATGGAGGGTAGGTGTGGACTACACCGACTTCAACAAAGTTTGTCCCAAAGACAACTTTCTACTATCAAAGATTAACCAACTCATGGATGCCATAGATGACCCTAAAGTATTATATATCATTCATGGATGTCTACTCTGGGTGTAATAAGATTCTCTTGCATCCATTAGATTAGGAGAAAACATCTTTCATCAAAGAGCAAGGATTGTACTATTATCGGGTCATGCCTTTTGGCATGAAAAATGCAAGAGCCACTCATCAAATCAAAGGCTAGTCAACAAAATTTGTAATGAGCACATCGACACTAGCATGGAAGTCTTATATAGATAATATACTAGTAAAAAGCTGGTGCATAGAAGATCATATCTTCCACATCTTAGAAGTAGTCCAATTGCTCAAAAAGTATCAAATGAAACTCAATCCTAGAAAATGCACCTTCGGGTTGTCCTTAGGCAAGTTCCTAGGATATTTGGCCACATAAAGGGGGATAGAAGCTAATCCAACTCAAATCAAAGCATTGATCGAGATGTCTTCTCCTACTAACATCAATGAAGTACAAAGACTCACTAGAAGAACAACATATAGTAGCCTTTAATAGGTTCATCTCCAAATCCAATGATAAATGCAAGCCCTTCTTCCAACTTTTGAAGACAAACAAACGGTTTGAATGAAACAAAGATTGTGAAATAGTTTTTCAACAACTAAAGCAATATCATAGTTCTCCTCCACTATTCTCAAAGCCTCAACCAGCGGAAAAGTTATTCCTTTACATCTCTATCTTGCTAGTAGCAGTCAATTTAGTCTCGTTAAGAGACGATGGAGGTCAGAAGCTAATTTATTACACCAACAAAACTCTTCTTGATGGTGAGACACGTTACACTCACTTAGAGAAAGCGACATCCACCCAGTTCTATCCAAAATGTAGCTATTAGGGAGAATCACCAAGTGGGCTGTAGAACTTGGGGAATTCGATATCCAATATCAACTCTAAATAACTCGAAAAGGTCAAGTCCTTATGGATTTCCTAGCTAAGTTCTCACCAAAGCCAGTTGATTACTCTCCAAAAAAGAAATCAATTCCAACCAAGAAGCTATTTGTAGATAGAACCTCAAATATAGAAGGGGTAGGAGTAGAAATCATACCTATAAACCCAGAAGGAGACACCTTAGAACAAGCCATAGCATTGAGATTTTTAGCCTCCAATAATGATGCAAAATATGAAGCTATTCTTGCAAGGTTACAACTTACCCAACATCTCGAAGTCAAACACTTAGTCAACCACAGTGACTCACAACTCCTAGTCAAACAAGCTGAAGAAGAATATGAAGATAACGACCCAAGAATGGCATCATACCTTGAGATGATGCAATTTGAACCCAAGAAGTTTTATCATGTAGAGTTGCAACAACTCCCATAAGAGAAAAATTGCCATGCAACTACTCTCGCTAGCCTAGCTTCATCGCTAGAGTAAAAAAGGAACGAGATATACTAGTCTTGCATCTTCTAAAGCCAAACATCTCACAAAATGAGATGCAGGACCATATTCAATAAGTTGAATCAAAGCCCACTTTGATGGACTCCATTGTGCAATATCTACAGAATAGGATACAACCCTTGGGGGGTAAAGAATCAGGGAAGCTATAATAAAGAGCAGCCATGTATGTCCTTGTCAACAATAAACTATACAAGAGATCCTACACTGGGCCTTATTTGAAATGCTTAGGGCCCGAGTAAGCCCAATATGTCCTCAAAAAAATTCATGAGGGGGCATGCAGTAACTATGCTGGGGAAAGATCCCTAGCCGACAAAGCAATAACATAAGGCTATTACTAGCTGAACATGCAAAAGGACACACAACAATTTGTCAGGAAATGCGACGAGTGTCAAAGATTTGCACCAATGACTCATTAGCCAGCATAAGAACTCGGGCCCTTAGTCAGTCAATGATCCGTCATGCAGTGGGGACTTGACATTATTGGACCATTGCCTAAGGCCGAGGTTAAAGGCAATATATTCTGGTGGCAACTGACTGTTATTTCGATTCTTTGAAAAATTTTAATTTTTGATTAATTTTCATAAAAATATAGATCATAAATAAACATTCTCCCATGATCACCATATAAAATCCTAGGATTTAATCAAGGAAAATTAAGAAGAATACCTCAAAGGCTAAACCGAACACAAGACGATGATCCGACTTGGTGTCTAGAGCATCCACACCTGCTCTAGAATTCTCTGTGCTTATCCCAACTTCAGAAAAGTTATAGGACCCTATCTCAATGTGGGTACCTCTATTTATAGAGTATTTGAGAAGCCAAAGTAATCCTAGGGGGTATGGGATCCTTATGGGATTCTTATCCTTAGGTAGTGGGGCCTAATATCCTTAATTAAGTCAAACTGCATTAAGGAGTATCTATATTTTATGATTTATAAACTGACACACCACCAATTGCAATAATCATTGTTACATATTGTAATTAAACTCTCAAAGATAAGAAAATAACAATGAGACTCTTCCTTACAGATATTTCATAAATCTGTCATTTCACTACATGATATTCTTTAATAACCTTCAGGATGAAAAAATAACACTGTCTAACCCCTATAGTCATTAGAACATTATCATTAGGAACTTAATGAATTCATTAGACATTTGAAAACATTTATTTGATAAAATCATTTTAAAAATAAAATATATCTATTATAATATAATTTTGAAAACATTTGACAAACACTTTATCAAGAACCACTGGTGTTAGATTTTTATGTCCAATTAAATCACATATTTCCTAAACTGAATATTTTTTCATTTAAGGGCGGTAGAATTCTTGTTCGAAACTTGCATCCTCTCAAGTATCATGTAGGCTATCCAAACTATCTATGATATATCCTCAAATTAGGCATCACTGGTTAGTTGCCCAAAATAACTAACATAATAACTTAGAGAAATACAAACCCCTCGGGTCTAAGGATGAGTTTGTAAATGAACAAGTTCTTAAAGTGATGTTTTACCAAGTGTGTTCATAATAGATCTATTTAACGCATTTATATAATGCACCCACATACAAGCTTATAATGTCACTCTAGTGACTGAGATTATATCACTCTATCATATGGTAGCTCTACATGTAGTAGCCATATAAGTGATGCGTCCAGCATCACCCATAGCTATAAACTTTCAGGTTTACAAGAACTAGATTATCAGATCTCTCCATAAATTCTAATGAGTCTAACATCCTACTATGTTACCTGAGGACCACCTATCTCATCTCATGAGATCAAAAAATTATTCATATTATATTTTATGTGAATGGCTTTGTCAGGACACATATTTCCAACACTGACTACTTCACCAAATGGATAGAAGTAGAAGCTTATTCAAGGATAAGGGAAGCAGAACTCAACAGTTTTGTTTGGAAAAAACATCATATGCAAATTTGACGTTCATAAAGCACTGGTCACTGATAATGGCTAGCCATTTAGTGGCAAGCAGTTTAGAATTTTATGTAAAGAATACAACATCAACAACTATTATTACACTCCAAGGTACCCAAAAGCTAATGACCAGACAAAAGCATCCAACAAGACAATATTGGACAAGCTCAAAAAGTGTTTGGAAAAAGTAGAAGGCAAATGTGTAGAAGACTTTCCAGACGTACTCTGGGCCTACAGGACCACTAAGAGACAACCAACAAGTGAAACACCATTCTCTCTAGCCTATGGCATGGAGACCACCATACCAACTGAACTTGGGGAGCCCACATTCCGAACATCTATTGCTAACATATCAGACAATGAATAACAACTAACCTTATGTTAGGACCTTACAGGAGAAAAAAAGGAAAAAAAAAACCCAAGTCAAGATTGTTTCCTATCACCAAAAGCTCAAGAAATACTACAACAAAAAGTAAAGAACAAAAGCTTCCAAGCAAGGGAACTGGTCCTTAGAAGAATATTTGAAAATACAAAGGAACCAGACAAAGGCATGATGGGCCCCAATTAGGAAGGCCCTTACATCATAACGGAGGCAGGAAGCTTAAGATCGTATAGACTTCAAACAGTAGATGGAAAACAGCTACCCAGACTCTGGAATGCAAACCATTTAAGAAAACACTATCAATAAATTACCTCCTTTTTCCTCATTTTTTTTCATAAAAGAAAGGCACTTCTTTACATTTAGGTACAAAGACCCAAAAATCTACTCACAAGTGGTATAACAAGCTTCAGTCTGGTTGAAGCAAAAGTCCTAGAATTGAACAACTAACCATTCCTATCTCTGAAAGTAGCCTAACTATTCCTTTTAGGTTAGGTAATAGGCTCTATTTTGGTTGGAGCAAAAGTCGTAGAATTGAACAATTAGGCATTCCTATCTTTGGAAGCAGCCCAAGTGACCTTTCTCGGTTAGGCTAACAGGCTTGAGTCTGGTTGAAGTAAAAGTCCTAGTCTTATCTCTAGAAGTAGCCTAAGTGGCTCTTCCCGTTAGGCTAACAAGCTTTGTTTGGTACGGCAAAAAAGACCTACTTGTTAGGCAACTAAAACCCCATGTTGGGTATGTTACAAGTTTCGCCTGGTGGAGCACAAAAGCCTACTTGCTAGGAAACTAAAATCCCACATTGGGTATATTACAAACTTTGTTTGGAGAAGCATGGAGTCAAATCTTTGAGAGGAGGGTTTTATCAAAAATAAAAAATAAAAAACTTAGGCCAAGATATGCAACTCAAACCATAGTAGAAGCAACATGCGACCAAGTAGTCTCCATAAAAAGGTTTTCATTCAATTACTAAAAGAGTACAAGTTGTGTATAGAAGGTCAAAAAAAGACAAATTGTATTCATTAAAGGTTATTTGTCCATTTACATAGCAAAGCACCAAACATCACTCATCAAGTTTTTTCTACATTTAGAGAAGGAAGAAAAACATAAGTCTATCCGAGGAAGAGAAAAGGAAATTACTTCTACATTTTTCAGCTTGAAAAAGAAAGAAAAAAATAATAAAAAAATTAAGAGACCAGTGAACAACTAAAAGAAAGATGCCTTGTAGTTGGTTGAAGAACAAAAGAGCTAAATGAAAAAGTGAATGGAATAGAAAGATGATTAGAGGAGACAAAGAGAGGATCTTCGAGGAGGCAAAAAGAAGATCTTCAAGCAGCCGGAGTAGTATTTGGTGGACCATCCGCAGCTCCACCTTACCCCTCATTAGCCTACTTTGTCTTCTCCCTTAGTCGGGAAACCTCGACTCTCAACTTGTCTCTCTCCCTCTCTAAGTTGTCCGAGCACCACATGGAGGTGTTGAGAAACTCCCCCACCTGAGTCTATAAATGACTATACATATCTTGTTTTTCATCCATCAACTTTCAGAGAGTCAGGTTCTCCCCCGCCACAGGCTGTGGCTGGTCCTGTGAAAGTAAAAATGTGAGCCAGTTCCATAGTGGCGTTAGAAGCCTAGAAGTAACAACACATCATTACAAGAAGGAAGCAAATGGTATAAATAAAATCTACAAGATAAAAATGATACTCACCCTCACAATGAGAGAAAGGGCAAGGAAAACAACCTCTTCATCCGATAATCCTTGAAGGCGCTCTTGGTCTTAGGGAAGGATTATCCCCTCTACTATAATAGCCACCACCTCCTCGATCTCCAAGGTGGAGTCCTCTGCGGTGACCACCATATCTTGAGTACGAATCCGGGGCCACCATCCCAGAGTACCTACATGGAGTTAGAATCATGAGAAGAAGAAGACAAGTTGAAAGCTGACATTGTCATAATGATAAAAAGTTAGAATCTAGAAGATGAAGATTGGATGAAATCCCAGATAAAGGAAGAGATTTATAGTCTCAAAACAAGGAAACTTAAAGGAGCACATAACCTCAAAATCATTTCTCTAAATGGCTCAAAACACATCGAAATCCCAAATGGCAGTTATCACTATTAATGCACTCCACTCACAATTAGAAGACAAATTGACTAACCAACCCTATGTTGAACATGCAAAAGGAAAACATCTCTCAGTATTGAAATCCGATGGAAACCACATAATTATTCTAACCTTAGGTCTTTTCCAAAGATCTGCTCAACCGACCATAGCAGCTGCACATCCATCAACACTGATAGAGACAAAAAGAATAATCAATGCAAAAATAGTTCCCCATTCCTCATCCTCCATAAGAAACGAGGAACTAAGGGGGTAACTGTAGAGGGTAAAAAATACCTACCATTCATAAGCAACCAGGTGGCATCATTAGGGCTAGTCAACAACTTGATTCAATCTAACCCGAACCAAATACCACTGGTTCAAACCCCATGTATGGTCAAACTAACTCTAAAGGCATCCATGCATGTTCAAAGGCATCCATACATGTCAAATACATGCATATGCATTGCTTGACATGTTAAGCTATGCAATCCACATACTAACGACTTCACATAATTATCTTTCAAAATCAAAGATCATAATTTAAAAAGACTCACTCAGGAAGCTCGTTTAGAAGCCATATCCAAACAACTTGATATAATCAAGTAAGAGTCCGTTGGATAAAATCTAACTCCCCATGATTCTTTCAAATAGAAGAATCCATAATCCCACAGAACAAGGGATGAATGCTCTTTGAATTCTATAAAAAAAAGCTCTACTAACACTTCAAACTCTTCTCTATGTAAAACTCCGCTGACTTGACCGTTGAAGTCTTTAGCAGGTACCATAACCCGGAACTTGAACCAGCAAGAAGATAATCTACAAGCATCATTGGTTCAACTAGTGAAAGGAAAATCAAAGAATTAATCTATTCGATTATGTGGATGAATTTTATCCCCCACAACCACCCTTTAGGTGCAGAGAGAATAAGGAGGGCAGGTGCTTTTAATGCACCTTACGTCAGCACCTTCCACCTACTCACTCATGCATAAAAAAGGCAATGATTGACCATGTAAAAGGCTTTTCTTCTTCCCTTTTACCCAAGTAATAGGACTCTTTCACTTCCTTTTTTATAGTATAGAGGGATTTGTTTTTATAAGATGTCCCAAGTCAAGGGAGGTTTATTTTGTAGGACATAAAGTCACGGGATTTCTATTGTCTTCAACCTCCTAACTCACAACTACATCACCAAGCAAACCTAAACCAATACAACAACCCCTGGCTTCGACAAGCTGGCCATTTGGTCAGTAAAGACCGAAAATCCTATTGGAAAAATTCCTTATTATTGTTTGTGGACGTGGGGTGCCCACTTCGGCTTGCTCAGGGGCATGCGGGCCAACTCCTTTTTGTACAAGGGTTGGGCTTCGCTTGAAGTCGCCGTCAACTTAGGGTTTAACTGATGGAGTTGGACGTTGGTTTTCCTCTTCGGGGAAGAGGAGAAGCCTAGATTTGAAGGTCTAGGGTTTAACTCTTAACACTGGTCTGTGTTCCTGAGATTTATAATAAGTTGTTTGGTTGCACTTGGGGAAGGTGTTAGGCACCCCAAATACCCGTCTTTTTAGGGCGGGTTTTTTCCATTCATACAAGTTTTAGTCTTATATCAATGCCCATGCTTTGTTAATGTTGAATAGAAAGCTTGTTGGATTTTCTTAGGCTTAACGCCTGTTTTTACACTCAACGCATGATTTTTCATTGCCTGAATTTAATTCAGGGTGAAAATCAGGCATTGGCTTATGAACAATCCATTATTTTGTCATATTCTAATTGCAGGAGACCCCTCATGGGTTAGGTCCTTAGAGGGATAATGACCCTCTAATTCACTGGTTGGTTTCTTAGGGTCAGGTATTAACCCTAATGGAAGGGAGAAAAAGGGAAAGAAATTATTTATTTGTTTCACAGGCTTAATGCCTATTTTTCATCTCAACACTTGATTTTCTAATGCCTTAATTTTAATTCAGGGTGAAAATCAGGCATTAATTCAGGGTGAAAATCAGGCATTAGAGAAGCTGATTAGGTTGGCATCTTTGTGCTAACTTTTGAGATGTTTTGGTGGGTCTTAGCACTGTGGGACCCATGGTTTGGGTTAAGGGAAGTTTACTAGAGTTGCACTGTGCAACCCTAGGGGTCCTAGCTTCTAGCACCATCGAGATATGATGTCATAAAGTAGGCCACTTAGTAATCTGTTACGGACCTAACACCTATTTTTTGGTCTGACGCCTAAATTTTCAATGCTTGAATTTTAATTTAGGGGGAAATTCAGGTGTTGGGTGCCAAGCCAGTAGCCAACTTAGGGTTTTGGGCTATCAAAGTGAGGCCCAAAGGGGTAGGGT
>JAOXJP010026341.1:0-17039 GCA_025762735.1 Platanus orientalis
CATTTGGGTAATTTGTATAGAAAATATTATAATCTTTTTTTAGTTAGGAGAGATGTAAATTATAGAAGTTGCAATATGTTAAGTTTTATTTGTTTTCCTTTAATGATTCTTTAACATATATCATTATTACTAGTGGCTTTCCACTTTATATTTTTACGAAAAATCCTCAATCCGATCAATAAGGCTCGAACATATCTATGATATTAAATATATATATATAATGTATTGTTTGATCAAACACCAATTTAACAGTCTAAAATCCATGTAAACAAAACCTAATTAATATTAAGACGAAACATGGATTGAATCTCCCTCTTAGCCTCTCCCAGTCCCCCTCTTGCCCTCCCCATCTCTAGTTTTCCTTTTTGCTTGAAGCTCCACCAAACATGGGAAGCCTTCTCTCTCTCTCTCTCTCTCTCTCTCTCTCTATATATATATATATATATATATATATATATAGTTGCAATAAATAAATGGAGTTCAAGCCAAGTCAACTCTTTGTTTCCTTCACCATGGTTTCAACTCTATCTACCAAAGCCAAGTGAAGTCATCTCAGTCATACTGTGTTGCTTCAATTGCTAGCCCTTTGAATTTAACTCATTGTTTCATTCACCATGGTTTTAGTCATAGTTTTGAGAACCGGACTGATCATTGAACTGATAAGGTGACGATTTAGGTCCAATTGGATTCAACCATTGGTTTGCTTCAAACATAGTAAAATGTAATTAAAAAAATCCACAAAAAAAAGCCAATTCATAATACATTAGAAAGCTTAGTAAAAAAAATAGAAATGTAAAAGAAAATAACATTTGAGGTTAATACATACTAAAGCTAAAAATAATAATACCTTAAAAACTAATATAATAATCATATGCTTAATCCTAGTCAAGAAATGAGTAACATAATTAAAATAAGAGACAAGACATATGATCATGTCATGAAGAAAAACTACACTAAGATATAACCATGGAATCATACAATCTAAGAGAAATAGAAGAATAACACAAACAAGTTGTAACTTTCAGCACATTACATACAAGAAATGAATATTTTTAGTTGCAAGAGCCAAACACATTCAATTAGCACTTATAAAGGGGGGATGAAACATGAGAGGAGCCCTCTAAGCTCACAATAAGGAAAGTGGGACTGGAATTTGGAAATACATGTTTCTAATTTTTTTCTTAATAAAATACAAATTGGTTGGTTTTATTATAACCAGGTTCACAAAAAACTGGTTGGTTTTTCCAATTATATGCACTTTGTAACAGATTATGCTTTTAAGCTTCTATAGAACCATTTAGGATGATGGCTCCAATCAAATCGAGTTGGACCACCCAGTTCAGTTTGGTTTTCAAATCTATGGTTTTAGAATCATAAAGGCCCACAAAAGAGGGAGCCGTATCCTCAGGTCATGACCAACTTTACGCCATAGTCTCCCACTCTTTCAATTCATTCATGTATCAATTGGTATGGTCCACCAAATAAATGAGGAGATGGTGCCATTTGTTTATTCTCAAATACTAATATCTTAATTTTGTTGATAATAAAAACAAAACAAAACAAAACAAAAATTGAAACCTATCCTCATTCTCTCTCTTTTTCATTCCAAAAACCTATCTTACACAAAAACTAAACATCTCTTTTACGACAAACCCTAATCTCCAATTCTCTCTCTTCTCCAATGAGATGAACTCCATTCTCTTGCACTGACTATAAATTTCTCATTCTCTAGGAACAAATCTAGGAATTGATTAGAAGAAAAAATGTTTTTACTTTTATTGTTAATAATCGCTTGACACCTGCTTCCCTAGTTTCTTCCATTACAAAAAGTGCACCTCCACCACCATTCTTAGTGTCAGAAGTTGTAAATAGATGAATAGCATAATGCTAATGTATCATTGTCATTATCATCTTATATGAAAACAAGTTAATATGTTGTAGCTTCATATTTGACTTAGCCCCACTACTCATTATTGTCTCCTTGTCTACAATAAACCTAATGTTGATTTCGGTCTCCATCATAAAAAACCACTTGGATTTTATTTCATCTATTTGAGGTTTCAACAGTCGGAGTAACCATGTAGGAAAGCGGTCATATCATTATCCTTGGTGAGTATTTTGGAGTGCCCATGATGCTAAATGCTTGTTTAGTATGTTGGCATCTCTAGGAAAATTCTCAAACTTAAGTTTTAAAAATAGAGCAACAGATTTTTGGATATATAACTAGAAGGAAAATAAAGTCCACGACTATCCATCACATTCCTTTAATTGTAGCAACTACTTCAATTGCTTAATGTCGGGTTGTATGATTAGTTGATTACCTTGTCTACCCCTATGTCTTTAACTAGGTGAAAACCTCTGACAACGGCTTTCAACTTTGCTTCTATGCAATGTTGATGCCATGCTCCAACCTGCTCATGCTATAACACATTTTCCATTAGCATGTCTATTTAGGGCTGTCAATTAGGCCCGGCTGGCCCAAAGCCCTACTTGTTCAGCCCGCATTTGAATGGGCTGGGAAAGTGTGAGTTTGGGCTAGGCCAAGATCAGGTATGATTTAAGGCCTGAAATGAGATTTAGACCAAGATCGAGCAAGCCTTAGTCAAGTTGGAAATACCTAACCCAACTTAAATAGAAATACATACATATACTCTTTTAGTTTTGGGGTTTAGGTGGAAGAGTTAGGGAAAAGCTTTTGACAAAAGGGAGTACAACAGCAGCAAAATCAACTAACCTATCATCATGCACAAAAAACCATGAAAGCTCATTCTTTTCATCCCTTAAAACCCTCAAAATTCCTCTTCATCACCATGGCTTCCGTTGTCTTCCTCACCCTCCTCTCTCTTCCTATGTTTATCTCTCTCTCCTATGCATCTCGTCGTCACTCAAAACAACCACATTTCAACCAAACCCAGAAATCAAAGCCACCATTGCTAGATTTCATTGAACTTGAAATTCACAAAGCCTACAAAGCTACCCACTACCCAAAAACCCAAGTCCTAGTGAGATCATCCAATCTGCCATGTGGGTCTCGATCTAGAACCTTAAAACCACTTAATCAAGGGAACAACAATTTTCTACTCCTCTTTTGGAAAACTCGATCACTCTACGACAACGAAGAACTGCATAGAAGTCTTACACGACTCGTCGGAAGAGGATTTGGGGAATGGTTTTCGGTGACGATGAGTACATCAGCATCATCTCTCTCTCTCTCTCTCATCTTTATATGTTTAATATTTCAATTGGGGGTGATTATTTTTTGTGGCTATTTTGGTGGTTTTGTTTTCGATTCACAAATTTAGAACTAATAAGGTGGGGTACTTGTTCGCCCTAACAATCTTGATACAATACTTAATCATTAAAGTTATTAGGATCTTCAACTTGATTCGACATGATTCATCAATCATGAAAGCCTTCGATCCAATTACATATTTCAATACTTCAATGAGGGCACAAGACAAGCTTGAATTTCTCTTGGAGTTTTCCTCTACATGACTAGTATAGCCATCATCACAGAACCAAAAGAAATATACATGAGTCATAACTATACATATGAGTTTATATAAAATGGTAGGGATGCAAATAAACCATATATGATCTGATTACTAGCATATCCCTATTGGTTTATTTATTTTCGGATACTTTTAAAACGAATAGATATTTAATCAAATCAGATACATATAAGTTCATATTCGTATCCGTTAAGTTAATTGAATATCATATACTAATACTGATATATCCTATTAAACAAATTCATTAGGCTAGGTTAATGAATTTTATTTAGCAAATAATAATTTTATTTATATGCTGACATTACGTATATGCATAGTTTGCCGACTCCCCCCCGAGTTGACTCGGTGACTCAGCTAAGTTGACTCAACTCCTGAGATGTAGGAGTCGAGTCAGGCATATGACTCCCTTATGTACCAGACTTGGCCGAGTCATGAGAGTGACTTGGTTGAGTCCTTTGACCCAGGCCGAGTCATGTGACTCATCCGATTCACATGACTCAGCCGAGTCATTAATATTTTTTTAAAAACAAAAAAATGTATTATGAAATGTTAAAACTTAATTAAAAAAAGCCTTAATTACTTAATTTAAACTATAAAAATACAAGAAACAACATTGAATATTGAATTCAGCTCTTCCTTTCCAAAGTTTCACGTCATTTTGTTTCTTCAAGTCAAGTAGAGCTTGGCCCTTCTAACCTCTCATGCTCTTGAGTACTTCAATCAAGATTCAGGACTAAGAGTTTGTTCTTGAAGAACATTGACGAATTGAAGATAGAATTATGATTTCAGAAGCCTGTGACTTATGTACCATATGCGATATTATCTTTCAGACTCTCTCTTCTCTATAATTGTCCCATGGTGTCTACTTCACTCCAGGTGGCTAGAAACAACCAACATGATCAATTAAATCTAGGTATTTTTTTAAATTTCTTATCTTTTAGTTTGAAAGAATCCATGATGGCCGATGGTGCATGAACAACGATTTTAGTCTTTTATTTTCTTGTTTTTTAATTGATCTTCTATTCCCAAGTCTCTATTAACGATCGAAATCTTGTCTTCTTCTTCTTCTTTATTAATTTCTATACATTTTTTTTCTTCATCTTCTCCATTAACAAACAACAATTTAGTAGAAGAGTTTTCTAGTTCTTTTTTTATTTTTCTTTTCAATATTTTCTTAGTTCATTTTTATATAGAGTGTAGAGTTTACAGACTGCAAAGTCTCAAATCCAAGACCCCACCAAAGAACCAACACATTATTATATCTCTTTCTCTCTCTCATTATTTCATTGTTTGAGTTTGTTGTTTGATTTTCATCGATATATTATTATGTTATGCTTCAAGTCTCCAATAATCCAACGATTCCAAGTCTCCAACCATAGAAGATCTTCTATAGTTCTACAATCTACTACTCTACTCTTCTTCTTTTTTATTTGATCGACATCTTCTTTCTACTCTTATAAGTTTTAAGCTTCTAATACCTCTATTCTTTTTCTTTGGTGCTTCCCATCAATGATCAATCCCTTCATCCGCTATATATATATATATGTGTGTGTGTGTGTGTGTGTGTGTGTGTATTAAATTGTTAAATAAGGCTACAATTGTTTCTAATTGGTATTTGATAATATCTCTAGAATTATATTGAGTTTTTATATAAAAGAATCTTTTGAGTCTTGACTCATGAGAATTTTGTAAAATCATAATAGTAAATGCTCATATTTATCATAGAAATTAGCAATGCTTGATCCAAAATCCTATCTATAATTTTTTAATATATTTTTTTATATTTTATAAAAATAAAAAGTGGCATGACTCCCCGAGTTGAATCCAGTGACTCCCGACTTGACTTCACTCCAAAGCTATTCGAATTGAGTCAAAAATTCGAGTCAATGAACCTTGCGTATATGTACATATTTTTTTCTTTTTGGATCCATATATTTTTAACAAATTTACTATCATCAAATAGTTCAAGTGTCAACTGTTCCAAAAAACGCATATAATATGCATTTAGGGGAATTATGGGTCTAATATCAACCTAAAATTTAAGAAAAGAGTTTTATTTGGGTAGCCCAAACTTGGCCCAAAACCCATTGTTTTAAGTGTCAATTTGTCATTGGTTACCCAGCAGATCCGGACTCATTGGAAAACGGCATAAACTAGACGAGCACAGGATACGGTTCCCACAAGAGCATCATATAGATTTTGTGATAAGCATGGCTTCCATGAACACCATTCAGTTGGAATGTGGTAATCATCTTTCAGTCTTGCTGAGGTTTGGATGATCTTATGCCCCAGAAGATGCATGCTTAAGCCATCACACTGACTGGTTGCTCAATTGAGAGCCTCGTCTCTCTATAGAAACTGCTGGCTGTTTGTTGTACCTTAGTGTAAAGCAGACGGCCTGAGTTTGGCCGAAACCTAAGGCCAAGCCTCAGTTCAGGCCCATAATGGGCAAAAACAATTTGGCTAGGGTTCCTGATTTGATATTTCAAAACTATGTCCTTAAGATTGGGCTGGAGACCAAAGTATGAGGTTATCGTTGTTGTAAAAAATTCAAGTCAAATTTAGCTTTTAGCCTGTTGAGTTCGAGCAGCCTGAACTCAACCCAAAGCCCATCTTTTCAAATTGGGTCAAATTTGGGCTATTTAGGCCCATGTACTGCATTTCAAGCTGGGTTCAGACTGACCTCAACTCGGCCTAACTTGCAGCCCTAATAAACCCTTCATACCAAAACTAACCCCTTTAATTTTAAGATAATAAACCAAACACAATTATAAGCATTTTCTCTTCCTCAAATACTATTGACAAATAGGATTTCTTAATGAACAAGTTTCTTTTGTTAATAAAACATATATAAAAACTTGAAACGTAATAGCTTTTGTAATTATAAATTTTGCATCTCCCACATTTGTTAGTTTTTGGACAATGAACTTAAGTAAAATAATGCAATAGGTTAATTGCTATTGCACAAGCCAATGCCACCAGCATGGGTGGCTAAGCTTGTTTTTTCGTTACGAAACTATGAGACAAGTCTCACTCAATTCCGATGCATATTGAGTATGTTACGAAGATTTTAAGTGGCTTCAAACCCCTAGAAGTCTTGATTTAAGGCTATATTTTTCATTGTTCTTCCCATTTGATGTTTGCTACAACTCGTATGGAGTGGATTAATAATTGTATGTTCTACTGAGGTTGTATGACCTGGTTCTACAAGCTTCATTAGCTGTTTGAAGGTTTTTTCACAAGTTAAAGGTGGTTTTTAGGTCGTATGATCCTATTGGTGGTGTCTTAGAAGACATGCAATAAAGTTTATTAAAGATCACGTTTTTTCACAAGTTGAAGGTGGTTTTTAGGTCGTATGACCTTATTGGTGGTGGCTTAGAAGACGTGCAATAAAGTTTATTAAAGATCACAGACTATGTAGTCCTATCTTGGCTATGTGGCCTCTGTTGTATATGTTAATCTTCTGATTGATGAGGATCAGCCCCTCATCTGTGCTCCGGTTGAAGTTCTGGTGTTAGCAAGTGTGATTCATCACTATGTTTATAATTAGTGAAAGCTCCAAGCTATCGAAGGGTCGAACTGAAGGAATTATATCCTCTACCAATCCTCCTCATTTCCCAATCACCATGGTGAAGTTCAATGGCTCCAACTATCTGACTTGGTCTAAATTAGTGATGTTATATGTACGTGGAAAAGGAAAACTAGTGATGTTATATGGTACTATCAAGGCACCCAACATATGCTACTTGGGAGGCCGAGAACACTACCATCATGGGATAGTTGTTGCCCTCCATGGAGCCTGACATCAGCGGAAATTGTTTGCTTCTTAATACTGCCAAGCAGGTATGGGATGCAGTGTCCCAAGCTTTTTCTATGGTCAAGCTTTTTCTATGGTTGGATACACAAACCCGTCTTTATAAGATCCGTCAAATTATTGCACAACGGAAGAAAGGTGATCTCCCATTAGTTTCCTATTTTCCGTCTCTAAAGATGTGGGCTGAACTGGATTATTATGTTACTTATAAAGCTAAGTGTGGAAGATTCCACTACATATCAGCAATGGGTTGAGTGTTATAGGATTTTTAACGTCCTGGCTGGATTGAAAAGCTCCTACGAGGCAATGAGAGTGCAAATCCTTGGTAATGAGCCCCTTCCCCCTCTAGATGAGGTGTATTCCTACTTGCCCTAAGTAGACGTTCAGCGTGCTGCTATGTCTAAGCTCCTATCTATTGAGAAGTCAGATTTTATTTATGCTTTACAGCGTGGGGGGTAAGAGCAATACTAGTTCACGTGGTAGAGGTATAAGGAGACCTAGTTTGGGTAATTCTGATAATAGAGACCGGTTCAAATATGATCATTGTGAACGTTTCTGTAATACCAAGAAGACATGTTGGGATCTCCATAGTCCTCCTAATGAGCATCTAGCCAATTCTTCACAAGAGGCTCCTCTCTTAGAGTCATGGTGGTGGTTGTACAAGAGCAGCCACCTCTTTTGAGCCCATATCTGTTGCATCCCTACTTCTAAGGTTGATCATCTTTGCGAGAAACTTGAGTACCTTCGCCAGTTTGTGACTCGTTTAAAGCCTTCCATGACAGCATCTACCTCCACCTTTGCCCAATTAGGTACTTGGCCTTTAACTCTTCTTGCATTTGCTACTACATCTAGTAGTCCTAGATCATTGATTCATGGGCTTCCTACCACATGATTGGTATGTCTTCTCTTTTCTCTACTTATCATCCTTCTCATAGTAGAGATGAAGTTAAAATAGCTAATGGTCCCTTTCCCCCATTGCCAGGAAAATGACTATTTCTACTCCTAATCTTTTGTTGTCTTCAGTCTTGTGTGTTCCCAAATTTACTTTAAACTTGATATCCATTTATCATTTAACCATGTCCTTGAATTGCAGTGTCACTTTCTTTTCTTCTTACTGTGTATTTTAAGATTCGATGACAAAGAAGACAATTGAAAAAGGGCATGAGGCTGATGGGTTCTACTTGTTGAATCCCTCACATTCGATTGTCTGTCCAGTTCAGCGTGTTCAAGTCAAGAAATGGCATACTAGTAGTCTTTCCCGTGATATGTTATTGTAGTGGCATTATAGACTTAGCCACCCTTCCTTTACTTTGTTAAATATGATATTTTCTCACTTGTTTACTTCATCCTCTATTTATTTATGTGAACCATGTAAGCTTTCTAAGCATTGTGGCTCAGTTTATTCCATTACTATTACTCGGAGTGTGACTCCCTTTACTATTATGCATATTGATGTGCGGAGGTCATCCTTATTTCTTTATTTATTTATTATTATTTTGTAGATGACTATACTAGAACTACCTTATTTATTGCAATGTAAAAAATATGTTTATAACCTTTACCTTTTTCAACAAAATGATTATAACTAGGGGTGGCAATGTTTGACATGACCCGTGAACCCAACACGAACCCAATATGAAATAAGCGGGTTAGGGTTGAGTGTAAACATGTTTCGGGTCAAAGCAGGTCGACCCGCTTTGACATGATTAATATATGGGTTGGGTTCAGGTTGACCTATATAGTCATATGCCCTTAACTTGACATGACACGAATCTAACCTGCTAACATGAATTACCACATAATCCGTGAACTTGACACGAACTGAACATGAAATAAGTGGGTTAGGGTTGACTATAAACGCGTTTCGGATCAAAGCAAGTAGACCCGCTTTGACATGATTCATAAATGGGTCAGGTTAGGGTTGAACCATATAGTCGTATACCTTTACTTCAACACAACACGAACCCAACCCTCCAACACGAATTGCCACCCCTAATTATAACCCAATTTGATTCCAAGTTTTGCATCCTTCACTCCGAATGGTAGAGAGTACCTATCCACGGCATTTTCTTCTTATCTCATTGAGTCTGGTATCATTCATCAGACTACATGCCCAAGTACCCTGGAATAGAATGGGATAGCATAAAGGAAGAATTGTCATCTTCTTGAAATTATTCGTGTCTCTAATTTTTTATGCATGTTCCCAATTCCTACTAGCATGAGCTCTTCTTACTGCTACATATTTGATGAATAGAATAACATCTCAAGTTCTTGCCTTCAAAAAACTCCTCACCTTTCTTTTTTCATTATCACCTTGTTTTTTTCATCTTCCTCCCAAGACCTTTGGTTGTACTTGCTTTGTTCATGACTTCATTCCTCTTGAAATAAGCTTAACCCTAGAGATCATATGTGTTTCTTAGCTGTGCAACCAGTTAGAAAGGATAAAAGTACTATCATCCTCTTATTCGTAGACGTTTTGTGTCTATGGACGTCACATTTTTTTAATCCATTCCCTATTTCTCTCCCTCCCAAGCATCTCTTCAAGGTAAGAGTTATCACGAAGAGTATTCTTTACCTTTGCTTGTTCCATTATTTGTCCCTTCTTTTGATAATGATGGTAGTTGTAGACAGGGGGAGTGTCATAAAAAAATGAGGCCATGAAGTACAGTCAAGTGTATGAAAGACCAAAAAAATCAAGCCAGCATAAACAATGGAGCCTTCTCCTCATGTCCCCTACCATGACTCTTCTGAAGATCAGCCTGAAGTAGATAATCTCATACCTATTCAGATCAATCCAACGTTCCTATTATTCTTTGAAAGAGTCAAAGAACCTGTAATGAACATCCCTTGTCCCCTTTATCTGTACTTTTGTCTCTTGTTTGTTCTCTACCGTTATTCCTCACATTTCCAGAGGCCATTTTCTCAATCCCTATAGAAAGCGACAATGGAGAAAGAAATGCTAACTCTTGAAAAGAATAAACGTGGGAGATGGATGATCTCCCATAAGGAAGGAAGTTGTTGGATGTAAGTGGGAGCTCATTGTAAAGCACAAATCATATGGCTTAGTGAAAGATACAAGGCGCGCTTTGTCGCCCAAGGATATACTCAAACCTATGGATAGGCTACCATGACACCTTTGCTCCAGTAGCAAAGCTAAACTTTATGAGAGTCCTCATGGCTATTACGGTTAATCAAGGATGGCCACTCCTACATATAGATGCAAAGAATGTCTTTCTACATGGTGATCTTGAAAAAGAGCTATACATGCTACCTCTAAGATTTGTGCATTCTAATGTCAAAGGAAAAGTGTGCATATTGAAAAGAAGGCCTTATATGGCCTCAAGCAATCTCAAAGAGCCGAGTTTGAGAT
The DNA here is from genome assembly GCA_025762735.1 of Platanus orientalis. Classification (NCBI taxonomy): domain Eukaryota; kingdom Viridiplantae; phylum Streptophyta; class Magnoliopsida; order Proteales; family Platanaceae; genus Platanus; species Platanus orientalis. The sequence continues at coordinate 10,697 of JAOXJP010026341.1, forward strand.
ATTTAAACAAGCTAAGGTCCTATGTGGGTATAAGCAGTGTTTATCAAATCACATTATCTTCGTGAAGCATTTGAATGACAAGTTGACTTCTTTGATAGTGTATGCGTATGATTTAGTTATCACTGACAATGATAATATGGATGTACAACGACTTAAAAGTCGACCGAGACAAAAGTTTGAGGTTAAAAACTTGAGCCTGTTGAAATACCTTTTAGGCATCAAAGGAAATATGTCCTTTATCTTCTCAAGGAAACAAGAGTGACGGGTTGCAAGCCTTGTGAGACCCCAGTTGATCCAAACCACCTAATGTAAGATGAAAGGGATCCTCTTAATGATATATGAATAAACCAACAGTTAGTGGGTCAACTTATATATTTCTCATTGACCATGCCTAAAATTGTTTTTGCAATAAACATGGTGAACCAGTTTATGCATGCTCCTACAAGGATTCATTTAGATGAATATCGAATTGTTCATTATTTAAAGGGTTACCCTAGAAAATGTATTCTATACTCAAAAAGGGATCACCTCAAAGTAGAAGCATACAATAATGCAAACCGGGTTGGATTGATATCATACAATCGTTCCACCTTTGACTATTGTACGTTTGTGAGAGATAACTTGGTTATGCAGAAAAGGAAGAAGCAATTAATTGTAACAAGATCTAATGCTGATCCAAAGTTCCAATCTATGGTTCAAGGTGTCTGAGTTCCTATGGATAAAAATCGTATTAACTGGACTAGGCTTTCCTGTACAAGGGTCAATGAACCTTTATTGTGACAACAAGGCAACGATTAATATCTCCCACAACCCGGATCAACATGATCCCACCAAACATGTTGAAGTGGACTATCACTTTATCAAGATCATTTGAAATCTAGTAATATCTATACCCCTTATGTCAAGACAAAAGATCAACTTGCTAATGTTCTAACCAAGGGACCGCTTGGTACTAGATTCTCATGGATTGTAAGCAAGCTAGGTATATAGGATATCAATTCCCTAGCTTGAGTGAGAGTGTTGAAGTGTATATATACATGTACTCAAGGGTATTTTAATCTATTATACATGGTATTTGTTCATATGCCATATATAAGACAATAGATAATAAATGTATTAGTTTAAAAGGCTGAAATACAAATGAGTAGATACCCTCTAATTTTTCCCTCATACATATAGCCTTCTCCTAGCTAACACTAAACTTACAAAACTCAAATCCACATGAGCCAACTATTTGTTCTTAGCAAAAGGATAATTTTCAAATTGATCAATGTTTTTAAATTCTTTTTGAAAATTTTCTAAGATACCCCTATTAGTTTTTTTTTCCTTGGGGGGTGGGGGGGTGGGCTCAATGCAAGATATGATACAACATTCAAATAACGTAGATAAATCAATCGGTTTGTAACCTTCGCAATATGGATAGGTGGTGCATGCTTCCATGCACATATTAGATGGGGGGTGGACAAAAGGTTTAGAGGATAAAAAAATTGACATTTTTTCACTGGATAAACTTGTATCTGAAGTCAAGGGAAAATAAAAGAAAAAAAAAATGTTATAAAGAAAATAATGTCATTCATCTAAGAAACTCAACCAAAAGTTCAATGGGAGAAAGCAAAAATGAGAACTAAGAAATAAATAGTTCTAAGAATATCAAATTGATTGTTTTCCCTGAAGTCTTCACTCACAAGTACTTAGCCAACCAAGGTGGCCCTGTGCTGTCCTTCAATGCAAATGCTACATCATCACTGCCATGTCATAACACGCAAGAAATATGTTAAATTGCTATATGATGCTAATATTAAAATTATATAAACCTTGAAATTAAAGAACTATTCATGCAGCTTCCTGCAGATTCAGAATTAAGGTTCGTGTAGATGATTTTGGTGCGAAACACACCCATGGAAACTCAGATTAGCTGCTGCCAAGGATTCCATTAAACTAGAGGTCGGACATGGCCTTACTAGAATAAAAAGAGTTGGCCAACTTGACCAAGCAGCCCAAGTATGCAAGCATAATTTTGGATAGAGACTGACAACTTAATGGAGTCCCTTACTTGAATACGTAACTAATGAGAACCAACCTTGGAAAGTTGAGCTGCAACTTTTGCAATCTATGCCTAACTCCTGCTTCACAGATAATGATTCTGCATTCACCAAGCTTACAACTGCAAAAGGATCAACAGAATCAAGTATCAATCTTCTATTTGTCATTAGATGGACTATAAAAGGATGTTCTGGACAGCCTATCCAGAGTTTGGACGACCACAGTATCTGACACAGGGATGGCTGCCCAAAAGAGGTCCACATGTGACCAACACTCCATCTCCTCGTATGGTAATTTCAACCTAGTAGCATTTGCCATGTGCAAGCAGAGATCCAACCTTGGCAGCTTTTATATTTAATAAAGGGACAGGTTCTCTTATGTCACTGCAGGCTTTGAAGCTGGCTGTTCCAGATAGTCTATCTAATAGGGAAACTCTGGATTAGCCGGGTGTACAGTTTCCTTGTCCACATCACCACATGTTCCACCAAGTAATGCACTCTTATTTGTGCTATGAATAATATAGCCTTCAAAATTTGTAAATTTTATTGAATTATCTAATAAAAAAAAGGTTGGAAAATTGAAATATTGTTGCCATGTTGCAGAAGCATATTAAGGTTGAATCTTGCCACATGTAATTGTAAACATGGCCAATCCAGAGGGTTTCCGAGATGGAATGTCTGGATCAGCCATGTCATCCCTCCACATGGCTGAAAAAAGGGGTACCATATGAAGGCTTCTGGGCAGCCCATACAGAAGCTTTTTGCTACTAAAATAATAGAGTAACAATAACACCACCCCATCCTTCTCTTGTAAATTGTCAAAGGAATACTAATTCCTAGCATGACTTACCCAACTTTCAAAAGTACATCCCATCCAGGAAATGCCTCCCCATTGCTTGTGCAGAGATGAGAAACAGTCGTTGCTAACTGTAATATCAGATAGAAATAAAAGAACACGAAATATTAGATGAATTTCCAGCACTCGGAAGTATTTCTGCAAGTTGATCCTCAAAACAAGTGATTACATAAAAGTTGTGTTTGGTTCAATTTACAATCCAACTACGATGAGACAATTTCTACACTTCTTTTAGATTCTAACCTCCATTGATTTAGGTGCAGGTTTTAATTCTTATTAGTCGTGGGAGTTGGATTGGGCAGATAAAGCAGAAAATTCTTATATTGCAAATGGAGTCTATCTGATCCAATGATTAATCAGGTAATTATTGGCAGTTTAGACACAAAGGATCCAAACGCAGCCAAGAAAAGGTTTTTGAAAAATGACAAGTTCCAGCTTGGAAGTGACTTGCTAATTTCTTTACTTCATATTAATCTTTCCCAATAGCACTACATCCTACCTCATGATATTGGTAAGAAGAAAGTGAAACTAAAATATCTGAAGTATTCTTACTGGTAAGAAAATGTGTTGATACAACATATCACAGTAAGCACCTACTGGGAAAAATGACAAAGCAACTCGGATTTCAAAACTCAGACATTGAAAACATGCGTCCCAAATGAGGAGGAACGGAGAAGATTTAAGGGAGCTCAAGATACTGACCTTTTCAAAGGATGTTTCACCCATTCCAGTTTTGTAGAGCTCATGCACCATAGCCGCCAGAAAGATTTTACTCAGTTTGGGACAATTTTTCATTACCTACAAAAAAATAGCGCATACAAATATTTTCAAGAGAAAGATTAATGCATTCTTATTTGTATTCAGCAAAATGAATATATCCATTCATATTTGTGAAGGAATGTAGTTTTGGTAGAAGGATGACAGAAGTTGTGAGGCACTGTGGCCAGTGTCAATCGATCCTTAATTTTGTGCATCATGTTTTTTTTTTCCCTTTTTTAAAGGTGTAGATTAGAACCAATGTTTTGGAATTGGGGGCGTCTTGTCTATGGAGCCACAAGACCCTAGATGAGTCTGTGGTCCCCATAACTTGTTGTGTCTCTTGCTCAGTGGATTAAAGCCCACCACTGAAAAGGTACTACTGAAGGGATTGCCTATGCCAAAAGTTTACACAACAAGATGATCTTTTTCACCATCTATAAACTCTGTTTGGAGCTATTTTGGCCTTGTAGAATTTAGGTTCCCTGATTTAGTCAAAATTTTCAAGGGTCACCTTAGAAAATCGGAATACAAGAGTGAAGAGTGGAAGGGGATTCATAATTCATGACTGAAAATGGATGTAATTTACTTCAACTCACTTGAATATGGGGTGCCTGGAACATTTCCTGTATAGCTGCTTCAACCTCAGCCATACCGACAATAGATTTTCCTAGAAATTAGAGAAAAAGTACAAACCCTAGTCAGTAAAATGCTTGCCTTAGGTGCCAGAATAATATACTTTTCAAAACAAATGCTTGTACTGAAAACTAACAGAGGTAAAAGGGGGCACATTAAACTCTATAAAAGGTAAGTAATGGCAGAATATTTTTTTGATGGATAACGATTAAGTTTTATTCAAAAATAAGCAAAGAAATATAGTACAACAAACAAGAGCAAAAAACACTCAATATCAACCCTTACAAGATGGCATACAATTGCCTTAAAACAGTCGGATGCTCCCGCATAGACAATTTTGATGATCAGATGACAATCATGATATTGTCCAAAATTTACAAAAGCACATAATGCAAAAAGCAAAACAACCCATATTCAAATTTGTGGGTTTAAAAGATATTTGAATCCCAGCAAACCCAAGAAAGCCATGAGTCCATGTTCCACTAGTTTTAGTAGTTCAATCAGGACTCAACATTATATTTTCTAGAAGTATTTATTTGGTCTGATTTTATTTAGTAGGATGGATTAAAGGAAAGTGAAAAGTCTAATTTCCCTCACTTTCTTTAGGCCTTATTTCCAGGATGTCAAAAGTCATCTGTTTAACTTGATTTGGTGTCATTTGAAAGGGTATTCAGTTACATTTCTAATGAGACCAAGGGGGTGTTTGGTTCGGATTCTGGAGGCTAATTCTGGGCCAAAATCGATTTTGGGCCTATTAAAGCCGTTTGGTTTGGATTCTACAACCCGATTCTGGTTAATAGAATCAAAATCAAGGGAAAAATCAGAATCCATCTTGATATTGATTCTATCGATTCCGCTACTTTAGGGAAAAATCGATTATCTTCTCTCATCTTCGTGTACGAAAAAAAAAAAAAAAGAGAAGGGCATCCTTACCGTCTTGAGTTTCTTCTTCATCCTTCATTGCAGTGGGAGCTCGGCATGGAAGGCGGACAAAGTAGCCAAGATCTCCTCCGACTCCATTTCCAAGCTATGGTAACTTTCTTCCTCAACGTTTTCACTCTTCTCTCTCTTTTGTCTCTCCTTCAATGAAAAGCTTGAAGGTGTTCCCCTCTTCATTTTCTGCTATGTTCGTCTGCTGGGTTGGATGATAAGAAATTTGTTGGAAATTTTTTTTGCACAAACTAAGAACAAAGAAATCTCCCTGTTAGGGCTTGCCATTTTCTTATTTCAGTTGGTCTTGAATTGCTAATTTGGAACCACTAACGAGCCTTCTGATGCGATGATTTAAGACAATGCAGAGATCCAATGATCTTTTCTTTTGGGCTCTAGAGTTCTCCACAATATAAGCCTTGTTTATTCTCAACTACTTGGAGAACTTCTATGTCGTATGAGAACTGCCTTGGGCTCTTTTTATAGAGGTTGATCCTTATCGTTTCATTTTCTTAGTTTGCGGTTTGAAAGTTCTAGTTTCCTTAGTTGCTTTTACCTGAAAAACATAAATTCTAGAATTTTAGAGGAGACATCAGGTAGGGTTGGGAACTTTCAATCTTGCTTTGGGGGATCAATCACTCTCATGCTTTTGGGCTAGCTATTGATTTCTTTGCAATTTTGAGTAAAACCGTTTAGGCTCTTATGAATTATTTTGGGTGGATAGAGTGGTCATCTATTTAGCTTGTAAATGTATGTGCTTACTTTACCTTCTAATTTGTGCAGTTGATCTATATTGAGATCACTTGGGTCATTTTTAAATCAAAATGGTGATTAACTGTACAAGCCTCCTAATTTATAGAATTCTTTCCCCAGAAGTTTCATAGTCCAGATATTTATAGAATTAGTACAGAGTTGAGGGAAATCATGGCATTTGGAAGGTTTTTCATAAACAGAAAATCAATTTGGTTGTTATTTTCTAGTAAAGAATCGAGCAAGTCTGAGTTAGTGGAGTTCATGGAAATTAATGTTTGAATAGATTTATTAGGTTGACATGGTATTTAGTTTATTGTTATTGCTATTTTAGTAACAAGAGTGGTTGGGGGAGTTAAGTTTTGAGTAGGAA
>JAOXJP010026351.1:0-17039 GCA_025762735.1 Platanus orientalis
TTGTGTATAAAGGTGCGTCTGTCTAAGAAAGGTATTTGATTGATCCAACGGAAATATGCCCTTAAGATCCTTAAAGATATGGGCCTTCTTGTTGCTAAACCTGTGTCTTTTCCTATGAAACAAAATTTGAAATAAACATCCAATGATGGTCCTCTATTAGACGATCATACTTCCTATCACCGAGTAATTGGAAGATTAATTTATCTCACCATTACAGGACCTAAGATTGTCTACTCAGTTCACACCCTTAATAAATTCATGAATAAACCAAAGAAACCTATTGGGATGCAGTTATTAGCATTCTACGTTATTTAAAGGGTTCAATAGGTCAAGGAATTCTTTTATCAGCTTCTAGCAAGTTACATTTCTCTGCCTACTCTAATTCAAATTGGACCAATTGTCTGTTGACTTGTCATTCCACTACCGATTATTGTACTTTGTTAGGAGATAGTCCAATTTCTTGATGTACTAAAAGACAAATGACTGTATCCAGAATATCCGTTGAAGCTGAATACCAGTTTATAGCAATGGCATCTTGCTAACTCACATGGTTGTATTACTTGCTCCCTAATCTTGGTATTCGTCACAATGAGCCAATGACTCTATACTATGACAATAAAACTGCTCCACATTGTGGTCAATCTTGTTTTTTATGAACGGACCAAACATATTGATCTCGATTTTCATTTTGTTCGTAAAAAAATCCAATATGGCCTGATTTGCATTGCTTATGTCTCTACTACTCTTCAACATGCGAATATTTTTACTAAAGCTTTGGGCAAATATTAATTTCAATTTCTTACCAGCAAGCTGGGTGTTTTCAACGTTCACACTCCACCTTTGAGGGAGAGTGTTAGGAACGACTTCACAATTAGATTTAAATTTTAAATTTTATTTTGTTGGGAATCAAGGACCAAGTCAAAGACATTTGCTTGTATTTTAAAATTTTGTGTTTGTATTTCAAATTTTGGTTGTTATTTCAATCCCTAAAATCATGGGATTCAATCGTTGTACACTTCTCTATTTATTTCCCCACATTGGGATGAATTCTATAACTTGAGCATTATTCAACACAAAACATGGAGAAAAAGTATTTTCTATGACAAAGGTTCCTCGAAAATTCACAGGCCAGGCAACCTTCATAGGATATTACTTTTTCTTTAATTTCTTCTTCCTCGGAAAGGAAGTATGGATGGAAATCACCTCTAATTTGTGAAAAACATGAATCAATTCACCTGCAGGTCAAAATGCTAGAAGTCATTCTACATCTTAACTTAGAGGCATTCTTGATCGATTAATATGCGTTGGCTAAGAAATAGTCATGCATCAACCAACTCAGAAATAGAAAAACACCAGAAACTCAAATGTATCCGAGTACGACAAGGTGAATTTGTTTACCAGAAAGCGATTGTCACCAGGGAAAAGTTGCGTCAAATATATGCTAGTCATTGAATAGGACAATGGTTTCATAAGTAAAGAAACAGAAACAACTGCACCAGTGATATAGCAAAAGAGAAGTAGCTTCACTGATTGGGGCCCAAAATCTATTTTTTCATAATCCAATATGTGTGAACTTGACTGAACATGTGACTTCGTGGTTGTGATGAAGAATACCATCCCATTGAGATACAAATTAAGCCCCAAAAAAACTTGCTGGTGAGCTGTAATGGTATGAAGTTGGGAATGAACTGGAAAACTCCTAGTAACAGTGTATTGTCGGCAACACTTCTCACTGAAGTCCTGGTGTGCGTCAATCACATCTTGGTGAAGGAGAGTAATATCTGACAGTTGAACTTCACCTCATAATGGTTCTGTTGTGCAGAAACCTAGATTTGGGATCGTATGCAACAAAATAGAGGAAAGAACATAATGCAAAACAGCAATCACACAGCAAGAACAAGACAATTTATGTGGTTCGGCTTGAAGCCTATGTCCACAAGTGAAAAACGGCAAGAGAGTTTTCTTTAAGATTGAAAACATATATTACAATGATCAGTGTGGTCGTCTAGAAATCGAGAAACCCCAAAACCCTAATCTCTACGGGTCGGATCTGGACCCCAAATCAGATGTTTAAAATAATAAATAAATAAATAAATAACAGTCATATTCGGGTTTTCTTTGGATCATCATCCGAGTTACATCTCGGGTTGAATACAAGGCATTAACCCAGCAGGTTCTCTCATTTGCATTACCCAAAAGGAACTAACAACCGATCCTGATCTGAAATTTCCTGGTAGAACATTTATTGTTCAATTTGGTTACAGGCTTAAAGTAAAAAAATTGAGGTATTTACAGGTACGGGGCCAAATTCACAATTGATAATTTTAAGTATTAACCTCCTCATTGATGATTCACCACTGACATCGGAGGATCAGGACCTCACCCAAATGAAGGGTTCTTTTGTGTGTGTGTGTGTGTGTGTACTATTGGGTAACCCAATCAGAGAAAGTTTGGCTTGTCATTTGAATCGTTCGATGACCATTTATACATGTTTTTGTTGTTAACCCCTTGGATCCAAAACTGTGCCCATATGTTCTATATGAAAATTGAGTCCAGTTGTCAACGAGTCAAGGACTTAAGGTTTAAAAATAGCGTGAAGTTTGGTTTATAGCCTAGCCAAGGAAAAGGAATGGTCCAACAATCGGATAACTTGTGTGCTATGTTTTGGACGCACAGGCTTCCTTGCGAGCATGTATGATGTTGCCAAACAAGACGGTAGGGACACACTGAAGTTGCCGCACGTCCATGTCAGTCCTATACTCCTAGCGCCTAGGTGTTGACTGCGGTAGTTCTCTAGAAAAATGAGAGCCTTAACTGGCCCTGGTTTAGGCATTCCCTTGTCTTCACCGGCTCCTCCTATTGCTGGTGCATGCCCTACCAGATCATGTACCAGCATATATCCCCCTTGGGGCACCTCTAACAGATCAGGTGATGCTGTCACAACTTTTTACAAATAGCACCGGGGCGAGAAAGGGAGTTAAGATGGAACCAGTCCATTACCATGTGTAACGACCGGAAGTCCAAAACACACCATTGCAAGGCTGTATGTCAAACCCCAACTGGTTCAGTAGAGGCATTGCAGAAGCTTCTGTAGAAGATTCAATGAAAGGGGCTCTCGACGACACAGGACAGACATCCTTGCCCTGAAAGCTCGCCCACGAGTTCTGGAGAGGGTGCAATGAAGTGTCAAGTTCATCCTACAACCTTCCAAGCCTGTTGTTTAAAGAGACTTCCCTGACCTCTTTGAAGGAATAAATCAAGAGGAAATTTGAATCTTCATACCTTCTGAACTAGCCATTTTGTTGAAAACTATTACAACCAATAACTGAACGTGCCCCTCAATTTGGTTTTGATTATGCAATCAATGAGCCATAGACCCAAAATCAGAATCCCGGTCATCCAAATAATGTCTCCCTTGCAAGACTGCTCATTTTACGGGCCAATCCTAAAGGTGGCTAATTGTTTAGTTTAATATAAATCAATGTGATCTTGGGCTGCAACAGCCGAAATGAATGAATTGAATGCCTGTATATAATGTCTTGCGAAAATCTTAATTAAAAAAAAAAAAAAAAAGCTATTACATGAGGTGTGCTGGAGCTTTTTGGCAACTTGGTATCAGCCGTCTAATAAAAATGGTCATAAATCACTATTTGTCACACGACTAACACTGGAGTTAAAACAAAGGGGGAGAGCATATTCTACATGTATTCCCATCTCTTGGTTATATTGCGTACCAGGACCATCCACTTACAATGTTCCCAGTGAATGGGCAACAATGATCTCTAAACCAGAGCATGAAACCAGCCACCCATCCATCAATCTGCAAAATAGTATAGAACTACACGAAATTCCTACAGGGGATTTCTATAATATCCATTTATTCATCCATCCTGGTGCAATTTTCTTCATAAACTTAATGCCTCAAGTCTAAGACCACGAAATAACACAAGGAACACAGTGGCCCTGCTATATGATGATTTCATGCCCCCTTAAATCAAAGAACTCCAAAGAAGGGATTTACTATGGCAGAGTTCAGCTCAGACCCAGCAGTGTTCAGCAGTGCCATATCTACCTTGTCCCGAGGAAGAAACAAGAATTCATCCCCTTCAATTTTCTCAAAACCACACAACTGAAGAAACTCAACGCCTCCTTTCAAGCTACCAACTCTGTCCTGTTGAGCATATTTAAAACATCAAAGATTACATGAGCTAATAATACAAACAAGGGGAAAAATGGTGACACTTTTGTGTCAATTAGGGCAAATTAATGAACAAATATGCAACTCAACGAATATAGAGGGAAATACATATGGATTATCTATAAGCGCAAATAGGATATGTTTACCAATTATTATTATTATTATTATCATATTGGTTGACCAATTAGGTTAATTTGCAATTAACAAATTTCTTTTGAATGGTCAAAATACCAACTCCCCTTGATGTCACTGACAATCCAAAGAATGCAAGTGACCAATCAGGATGATCCAACGAGTGATTTTGAGGCTATAAGAGGGGGGGGGGGGCAATTCTTGATACAATCAGCGAACATTCCCAAATCCGCCAGGTGACTGCCAGGCTTCAGTTACACATACCCGATTTAAACAAGAAAAGTTATGTAATCTAAACTGCTTTGACCCAACCAGGCAGAACCAACCTGGCATTTTGGTATAGAAGTTGACACTTCCAAAACAAATAATTAATGGATCGGGTACAGGATGAATGATCTACCAACCCTTGCCACCCTTACTATGACCCATCCAGGAAGTTTAACCAACTAAGGCAAATTGGATCAGTTGGAACCAACCAAACTCCAGGAACAATTAATCTTTACCTCTAAACTATTTATATACACCATAGCCAATTTACTTGGAAAAAGAAAACCTAGTTTATGATTTTAGAATGATATATTAAGTAGTCCCTTACCTGAAAGGATGGGTTGGTGAGTCGAATCTTCCTGAACTTCTCCTCATTGGGATTCTTTGCAACATTCCCCACAAAGGTTAAAAGAGTTTGGAATGCCCTCTTCACTTTGGCATCATCATCCTACCCCGACAGAGAAAACAAGAATCAGATAACAATATACATTATAATTTACATAACAATACTGGAAAATGTTAAAATATATGAAATCACAATAAGTAGCAAAGAGTACAAAAGGCAGTTGGGTCCTGTCTGTTAAGTGAGACATTATAATTTAGAGTACAAATACCATTTGATATATAGAGGAGCAATGTGCCAAACGTCACATGGATACATATCTGTGAGTTTGACAAGTGTCATGTTGTGGGAAATCTTTCTATTACTTCCTATGATTGTTCTCTAAATCTATCCAATGTTTTCTACGTTCTGAAACTTGCGAAAAATTGAATCTCAGTCAGTCAACTTGTTGATCAAGGCAGTATTGTATGGTTTTGGATCTGGATTTACGGTTGGGCCTGTCTAGTCAGACTCTTCAGAGTCATGTCTGACACTTTAACCACATAAGTCAAGAAAAATTGACCATTTTATCCCACACGTGATTCTTCATAGTAAACTACCATTATTTTTTAATGCATGGAGATCTTAGTGTCACTGAATAGGTTAAACTAAAGAATATTCTAGAAGAAACAAAGGATTGAACCTATTCATCTTGAGTAGTTTGTCATAAAACTCACGAGAGAACATTCACAATATGTTTTATTCGTTCAGTTCTATATCTATAATACAGTTGCATGATGGGGATTTTAGTGTCACAGAAAACAAAGGATTGAACATATTCATCTTGAGTAGTTTGTCGTAAAACCCACAAAGAAAACATTCACAATATGTTTAATTCTTTCAGTTCTATATATATTACAGTTGCATGTAACCATATCAAAGCTTGTGGACTGGCATTCAATGTACATACAGTTTTTTGTGGCTGATTAGGGTTAGGGTTTGTGAGAGAAGAAAATGGAACAAGAGAAAGAGCAAGTTGGGAATTGTATCTCTCATCTCTGATATTTTATTATGTATGTCATCATAATGACAATCCTACCCACAAGTAATACATGTAATGTCTACTGTATCCCAAATACATAAAATGACAATAATGCCCCTGAAAACACATAATGACATTCTCAACACTCCCCCTCAAGTAGATCTGTAAATATCATAGATGCCTACTTTGAACAGTCATGTCCCTTCTAAAGTCTCATTCCTCTTGTGGAGGCTTCGGTGGGATAGAGCCCTACTCTGATCTGCAGGGGCCTCATTATGCCAAATTGGTGTTGCTTATGTATCACGGAAGGGGAGTCTTCGGGTCATCTATTTATCCATTGCCCGACCAGTTCATACCTTTGGCACTACATGCTGGCCAGGTTTAAGATCCAGTGGGCCCAGCTGGATTCTTTGCGGAGTTTCTCAATTGCTGGTCAGCCCAGACTATTCAGAACCGGAGTGAAATAGGGCTGGAGTTGTGGATGTTGATTCCGACGGGCTATTTGTTGGTCTATTTGGGAGGAACACAATCGGCATATTTTTGAAGGAGTTGCTCGCCCCCTTCCCAAGCTTGTGGATTCGGTTCTCTCTAAATTTTTTACTGGATTCCAGCTTCAGTTTCTGAAGGAATGCCCTCGTAAAGGACTAAGATTTTTTATCGGGACTCATGTATTTTTTAGTTTTGTTTTGGGTTTGCTAGGCCCTTCTATTATCTTGTTTGGGCCTTGCAGTTCTCATGCTTTTTCCCTTCCGTTTTCTTGCAATATATTTCCTTATCTTTCAAAAAAAATATCATAGACGCCTAACTCGCCCAGAATACTATGGAAATAGTAACTACCTATTCTTTTTGTCAAGATAGCAGCAAGTTGATCAGTCTTTATGTAAGGAGTGCAAACATGTCCAGAGTTCAGCTTTTCCTTGATGAAATGTCCATCCACTCCATATCTTGATTCTATCATGCTTCACATGGTAATCTGCAATGATGATAGTTGCTTTGTCACAATACAAGCTCATAGGAAAAAACCATAGTCGCAGGGAAGCTTGGTATAAGGTGTGAAGCTCATTTAGGAAGTGAATCCCATTTTGCTTCCCCATGTAGGGGGAAGCGCGATTGAGAAACATGGTGAAGTGAGTGGAAGCTATTTAGTGAAACGGGTGGAAACCTTTGGAAAAACGAGCAGAAACGTTTGAAGAATCGACTGGGAAATGATCCAAGAAAAATATTGTATTTTATTTAATGTAAATCATATGCTATTAGCATTGAATAAAATATTATCTATGAGATTTAGTAATGATTTTGTAGGAAAAAAAATATTTATTATTGAATTTATTGTTTATATTATTTTATTCCAATCCAATAAAAATTATTTAAATCTGATGGTTTTTATACAAGGTTTTCTATGATCTGACTCTAAATGTAAGTTATTTACAAAAAAAATCTTATGTATGGTAAAATCTAAGGTATGGCTAGCCATACTAATAACAAGTGGTTAGCATATTGAATTATATGTCATGATTTTTTGTTACTCACATAATATAGCTTTTAAATTTTTTTACCACTTTCTTTAAGTTTATCATATTGTAGTATTTACTTTATTATTGTTTTTTGCTTCTTGCTTCCCAAGAATTTATTAAGCCTTGCTTCCCACTTCTCACTCTAGTAACTATGGGAAAAACTTAATTCCTTATGTAGCATCATCATCTATAAAAGCTCACATACACCATGAGCCATAAACCTAAACTCTGCTTTTGTATTAGACCTGAAATTCAACTGATTGCTTTTTCACTTCACCATGTTACAATGTTGTCACAAACAAAGGCCCTGTCCACTGAAATAGACTCCTCATGTGATCATGTTGAGCAAACAAAAGACCTTTCTCGGGTGATGATTTGATACATTGAAGAATCTTGTAAGTTGCCTCCAAGTACATAAACTGACTTACCACACTCACAACTTATGCAATCCCTAGACAAGCAAGTGTATGGTAGATGAGTCACCCAACTAGTCTCTTGTAACTCCCAAGCATCAATTATGAAATACCCACTGTCTTTCCCTAACTAATGATTCTATTCAATAGGGGCGTCCAATGGTTTATACCCCATCATGTCAATTTCCCTTAGAAAATCAAGAACATACTTCTTTGAAAGATAAATATTCCTTTATTGGATCTAGTAATTTCTATCACAAGGAAGTACTCTAACTCCCCCCTAAATCCTTATCTCAAAATCTTTTGTATGTTGACTCTTCAGCCAACACAAAAAGGGTAGTGAATTTCCCTTAATTTTGTTTAGTGAATAATGTGTGATCCACCTGACTTTGCTTGTTCATTGCCTTATTGATTCTGTCAAACCATGCTCTAGGTGACTGCTTCATCCCATATAGAATTTTCAACCTGCATACTTCCCACTAACTAAAGAAAATTTAAAACCACAAGATATTCTCATGTAGATCTCTTCCACCAAGTCATTAAAAAAAAAAAAAACATTTTTCAAACCAAACAATTGGAGGGCCCTATTTTGATAAGCAATTAGGGACAACAGAACATGCAAAGAATCAATCTTAGCTACCAAAGCAAATATTTCTTGGTAATCAACTCTTAGGTCTATGTATAGGCCTTGGCAACAAGTCTCACCTAGTACCTCTTGATTGAACCATTTGCTTTATACATCGCAATAAAATCCAGTTTCGGCATGCTAGTTAATTTCCCTTTAAAACATTCACCAACTTCCACAAAACATTTGAAGGAAATTGAGAAGAATTATTATTGATTGTTGTTTCATCTTGATTACAAGAGATGCTAAATGGGGTTTAAATAAAAGATAGCAAATATTGATAAAGATGAAACTAAATCTTGGTCCTAACTTTATCCAAAAAATATTAGTCCTAACTTATGATAAGATAAAAGAACAAAATCAAATCTTAATCATAATCTATGATGAGATAAAGATAGAAACTAAATCTTAATCCCAACCCATGATAAGATAGATTGTGATGAGATGCGTTAACACAAAATTTATCTAATATAGCTCATTACAATTGTCTCTACCATTTTTCTTAATACAATCCCACAAACACATGTGGATTTAAAATCTTCATTTTTTTTTTTTTTTTGGAATAAGTAAAATCTTCATGTATTTGATATTGACATATATGGGCTTGCTAGATCCACATCACAAGTTAATATCCATACTGAAACCTAATATTGATGACAAGTTGATGGAATTTTTTATGAGCTAATGAGCTGTTGTTAATAGATGTTGAATCGCAATGATGAGGAATGCGTGATGCCCATGTGGATGAGATGAAGCCCGTGAGGTGATTGTATGGATGGAAAAGAGCAAAGAGACCTCTTGGGTCAAGAAAGAAATGTTTCTAAAGACCTAATATACTAGGTCTCTCAGGCCAATAAAAGACTTAAGACTTATATGGGTCATGAAGACCGTCTGAGCCAAGAATTAAATGTCTCTATGGACTTAATACATTAGACCCCTTGGGGCATAAAAAAACCTCTATAGGTCATGAAATGGGCCAAAACAGGCCTAGCGATACTGGGCAAACAACTCCAAACCGTTAATGAGTTGGATTCAAGTGGGCTTGGTTTTTCCAAGCGTTGAGCACAAACCCTTTTTTTCTAAATGCATAGTCTTCCTTCATACAAGCAACATCCAAAGCCAAATCCAATCTTAATTAGTCTTCATTAAATGGTGGGACAACCATCTTTCAATCTTCAAGGATTAACTTTGTATTTTCCATCAAATACGTCTTTAATTTCTTATCACAATTAATCTTTGTCTTATTTGTTGGGTTTTGGAGGTTGTTGAGCTTGCCAAAATCGGTGCAAGAGACCTCAGTAACATCAAGGAATATGCACAAGGCTGGAAACATCAATGCCACCTCTGGAAGCTGCTAGGTGACCAATGTTTGAAGCATCACAATAGTCATGCCTGAAAAGCTCAGAGCCAACGCTTTAGCCCCACTTTTCACCTTTGTGGTTGTCACCATGAGAGCTCTCAACCTCTAGAAACCCCAAACAACATTGCTTCTTTTTTTCTTACATTCTCTTTGCTTTCCACTTGTGAGTACAAAGAAGGGAATTGGCTATTTCATGTGATTGCAAAGAAGCAAAAACGTTGACCAACAAAGTTGTGTTTGAGTCTTAGAAAAAAGAAAAAAAAAAACATGCCCATGTAAATCTAAGTCATTAGCAATTTGAAGTTGTTTGCCCATTGTGGATAGGCCCATTGATGCCCATTTTAGGACCCTATAAAGGTCTTTCATTGGCCCAATAGACCCAATATATTAGGTCTATAAAGACCTTTTGATGTAGAACAAAAGGAAAGATATCAAAATTGGTGTAGGATAATCTCCAAGGCCTCAAATATCTTGTGAAGGGGCCTAAGAAGCTATTTGGGGAAAAAATGAAATTAAAGAACTAGATCAGCTGAGGTGTTCCTTGGGATTAAGATGGCTTGATCCAAAAATGGAATTTTTCTATCACAATAGAAATATGTCCTAGATCTCTTAGAGGACGCTAGTATGCTGGGCTGCAAACCGTATGACACACCAATTGATCCCGAATGCAAACTGAGAGAAGATGAAGGTAATAAGTTGATTGATGTAGTGGGGAAGCTAATTTATCTCTCACTAACTAGATCAGACATTGCGTCTGCTGCTAGAGTTGTTAGTTTATGCATGCCCTCACTATAGCACATATGGATGCAGCCTATTGAATCCTTTGATATCTAGAAAAGGATCCAGACAAAGGTCTTTTATACAACAAGAAAGGGGACCTTCAAAATGAAGCATACACAGATGCAGACAGGGTAGGACATATATCCGATAGGAGGTTTACATCCAGTTATTGCACATTTGTTAAGAGGAAAATTAGTCACTTGAATCATGAAGCAGCCCATAGTGGCAAGATCAAGTGTCGAGACAGAGTTCAGATACATGGACATTGGATTCGTGAATTTCTAAGGTTTAAATGATTGTTGACTGAGTTGGAACTCCCCACTCAAGGCCCAACAACCTCATATTGTGACAACAAGGCTGCAATCAGTATTGCTCATAATCTAGTACACCATGATCGAACAAAGCACATTGAAGTTAATTGCCACTTCATCAAAAAAGTTGTAGTTTGAAGCAAATTGTACTACTTTGGTGAAAACTGAAGATCAATTAGCTGATTTGTTTACAAAAGGGTTAAATGTTCCTCAGTTTCAAAAGATTGTAGACAAGTTGTGTATGAGTGATATCTAACATACCAGCTTGAGGAGCGGGAAATAACATATAAAAACTATAATGGTATATGACCCATTTCCATATATAGGGCATACTTCTAAATGCTGCCTATATCACGTGTATAAATAACATTGTGTGAGAGGCAGAATTCTCCATACAAATTCCATATGTGTATCTCTCCTCTCTTCTTCTTTATCTTACTAACAAAACACTAGATTTACACAATCCTAAACACCTACTCTTTAATCCAATTCAAGGTTCTAGGACCCACCACACCATAATTCTTTAAACATGCCACCTTTTGCCAAGGAGGGCCCAACTCATCTCACACAAAGGTCTAAGACCCACCATATTAAGTTCCTTTAGGTTAGAGGTTAGCCACCTTATTTTAATCCAAGGAGCACCTGAATCATCTTGCACAAAGTTTTAAGACCCACCACACCAAGTTCCTTTGATCCCAAGTTTCTCCAATCTCAATACAACCAAAGAATGAAAATTAATGGAAACTACACCGGGAGATTAGAGAGTACACTAAGAATCAATCTCAACTAACCTACCTCTAATAGATATCTTTTTCTACATAAATCCAGTTTCCTCTCAAATTTCTCACAACCAGATCCCAAACAGTCAAGGACTTAAAGCTTGCCCCTAAAGGAAGACCCAGGTAAATCATGGGAAGTTTGCCTACCACGCAACCCAATTCTCCTCTGACTCCCTTGGCTCGTCCACTTCACATACACCTAAAAATCTCAGTCACTGAAGTTTGCTCATGCCCTGTTACCGCCGAAATCTAGAAGCACACAACTCAGATATTGGGCTGCTCATTACTAGCTTTGAAAAAGAAGATAGTCGTCTGCATACTGTATGAGAAACAATACAGTCACCCTCCTCCACATAGAAAACCTTCAATCAAACTGTTGATTGAAATGGTCCAGCCCTCCCCTCTACCTTTTGCATGAACCTACTGAGAACTTCTGCTGCTGATATGAAAAGGAAGATAAAAAGAGGATCTCTCAATTGGATCCCTCCTGAACATCTAAAGAAGCCTTCAGGGACACCGTTGATTAAAATCAAGAATTATGCCATAGTATTACAGACTTTCATCAAGTGCCGCCTTATGCTCTATAAAAGTATATAATCAACAAAACCCCAACTGATGGCATAAATCCTTTTGAATTCCAATCTGTCACATCACAGCATATTTGCAAGTAAAAAACGTGCTTTCTGAAGGACTTCTTTTTTGGCAGATGGCATCTTCAGGGCTATTTGCACGGAATCCTCATCGTGCTCTCCAAATTTTACTGTTTGGAGCTTGCCTGGTCCTTCTAGGATGGAGGCATTTCGTCTGGACTGTGATGATACAAAATCCTCATAATTTGCCACTAATTTACAAAGGTCTTCATCCCAATTTAATTGAATGTAAGGTAGCTGAAGAAAGCAAAGACTACTTTTCCATTCATTACAAAGAAGTTTGAGAGGTTTAGATATTTTTGTTACAATACCCTTTTTGAAATTCATTTTGTATCCCCTAAAAAGCGGTAGACTTATTTCAGGCATGGGCTTCCAGATACTTTTGGGGTGATGGGATGAGGTTCTATAAATATTTTCCCTCTTTTTTCCTTGGGAGTTCCAAAAAAAATGTCTGTATCTTTGAAAGAAGCACCATTGAGTCAAGACACACTCAGTAAAAATACTTTACTTAGTTGGTAATGTCCTCAAACCAGATAGATCAAGCTCAATTTTGTAAGTGGTTCTCGTGTCAATCTGGACCGAGGAATAGACAAGGATCTTATGAAGAAGAAATGGATCTTTGAAGTTATCCATGTCAGCAAGAGAGATACATCTTAAAGAACCAGAGATAAAGGCTCTACAAGGCCCCATGGAAGTCAAGTAATCCTGGAAAAGAATGACCTGGAAATCCTCTCCATTTTCTATGTGGTTCTATTGTCAATCTGGACTGAAGAATAAACGGATTTCTAAAGAAGAAATGGATGACTTTGAAGGCATTCTCCAGGTCACTAGGAGAGATACATTTCAAAGGACAAGAGATACAGGCTCCTGAAAAGCCCCATAAAAGTCAAGAAATGGATGAATTTGAAGATCTTCTCCAGGTCACTGGGAGAAAAACATTTTAAAGAACCAGAGATACAGACTCGTGCAAGGCCTCATGAAAGTCAATTAATCATTTCCAGAGTTGATTTCTTCTCAAAAAGAAATTCGTTCAGCATCAAAGAGGCAGAAGGTCCTCAAAGATTTGCATATTTCATAAACCATTTTTTTTTATGAATAACGATGAATTTTATTCAGAAGACAAAATATACAAGCATAGAAAGAGAACAGCCCACAACAAATCAAAAACATTACCACTAGCACACTAACAGTCCAGCACATAATCCCCTACATACACCTCACCATGACCAACTCTCCATTTTGTCATCTTATCAGCAAGAGAATTTTGAGACCTTGGCACATGTTGCATGATAGGTTTGAGGTCCCCTGTAAGGTTCGAGGTCCAAGACCCAACCCCCTTTCCAATGCCCCAACTAATCACTGTCTTAGTGGCTCAGATTAGATGCAACCCCCAAGGTTGGGACAAGGTCCAACTGACATCAGGGGCTGACACAACAGCACCGAAAAGTTATCTACAGTTTTTGGGGATGCTTTTCATTTTTTGGCGTTGATGTGCTCGGCCCCTGATGTCAGCCGGACCATGTCCTGACCTCGGGGGTCGCACGTAATCCTTTGGGCCGTCGTAGAGTCCCCTTCAATAAGTCTTAGAACTAATATATATATATATATATATATATATATATATATAGTAATGAGTATTGAGTATTTACCTTGTGATTGTGCTTGAGAGATCGTAAACAGTCTCTCATCCTCTCTGCCTTTGTAGCAGGCCTAACAGGCAATGAACTCTGAAATTTAAACAGGAAAGGAGATGTATATAAGTACTAAACATGGATTTAAAATTAAATACCACATAATACACAGAAATAGTTGATATATAGAGAATATTTAAACAAAGCACCTTTTTTTCCTCCACAACAGGTGTAGCAGGTTTTACAGCTGCAGGGTCTTCCGGGGGCAACCCAAGCTTCCTCCTCCTCTCTGCCTGTAAAGAAATATATAAACAATTGGATCTAACTGCAATTTGGAATCCTAATAACAAAGTCAATGTTTAAACCCAACAGTATGAACAAATGCCATCTCAGATCAGACAAATCGTGATGACTCGAACATCTTACTAGAGTCAGATCCAATCCTGATAATTTTTAAAGTTGACAGAAAAGAAAAGAAATAAGAAGTAAATAATGACAGAGAACCACGAGGGCCAATTTAAATGTATCTCCCAAGCACTCTCCACACCTGGGCAGGGACAGAAACAGGTTTGGCTTGGGAATTACAGGTCACCAGATCTTGACCGTTGAGGCCACTCAGCAGCTCAATTTTCGAGACTGCCTTACATTTCTCCACTATTTTTTTGGGGATAATTAACCACAGATTTTGTTAGAAGAAAATTAGTATTGCAATCTAAGATACAACAACAGGGAAGACAACCCTATAAACAACAATCTGGAAGAACTGAATCAATGAAAGAAGATGTCAACCCAACCCCCCAATTGGCAACTCTATTGGCCAACGAATTCTGGTATCTTGGAACATGGATGAGTGAGATATACATAGAAAGCAAAAGCTCCTTGATCTCATAGATATAGTAGGCATAATTCCAAGAACCATTGCCCTTTCCCATTCCCCAACCGATGACCACCTTTGAATCCCCCTCAACAATACACCCCCAAACCCCCCCTTCCATTTCTCCACTCTTCCCACCTAATTTCTTCACACAATCATTAATAAATTATCCTTGCAACGAAACATGCCTCAAGTACACTAATATACGATGGGTAGTAGTTGTAGTAGTAGTAGCAGTAGCAGCAGGAGCAAGAGTTAGTGTGTTGGTAATGATAATAATGATGATGATGATGATAACAATAAAAGATTACTTGCGCAGGGGTGCGTGCAGGATGGTGTTAAGCACCAAAAGTGTCACACAACTGAGATTCCATCACGGGGAGAAAATTTTCTTTGAAGTAAGAGCTGTAGAAAAATGTGGGTAATTAGTCGAATACAGGTTTCTTTTTATCATTAAAAATGTAGGACAGACATTCCCATCCACTTGCTCCTTAAAATGGCGTCCAAGTTCTGGCTGACAGACAACTAGAGATCCTATTCACCAACAATCAGCAAGTAAAGTTGGTGGATTATGATGTCTCTGGAGACTCTGGCATGTTGGCAACTAGAAGCACCTTAGACAATTGCTCTCCTAACTCTGGGTAGGGCCTCCATCCTATCTCTATTCTGACAGGAAAATTTTCACCCCTTCACTTACAGCTTTCTTCAAGTCATTTGCTTCCCCTTCCTCTCCTTGCTTGTCTCCTACTCACCCTGTCTCCAGCTCTATTGTCCATTGTTCTCTGAAATCTGAACCATGCTTGCTAAAGAATGGTGTCATTGGGGAAAATACAGACTTGCAGTCACACTAGTCTATACATGGGGTGGATGTGGTTATGGAAAAAATGGGGCTCCGATCTATTGATAATAGCGATGTTCAAGTTAAGTCATCCTCCTATCTAGCAGATGAGCAACCTTCTCTAAAGAAAGGGGACAATGCTTTGAGAGAACTAAACAATTTGCAGTGGGACATGAATGATGGTAGAGACATTCTGGTTTCTAAGAGGTTTTCCAGGGGCTGCTCTACAGGTTATAAATGAAGATTTTGAGTTGGAACATTAGAATGCCGGGTGGAATAAAAAAATGTTGTATGGACAACGTGTGCATCAGAAAGTGTAACCCCATCATCCTCCAAGAAACCAATAAGGCTGGAATTTGTATACATCTACTCAAAAAGTGTAACGGGTAAAAGAATCGATGATTGGATCTTCCTTCCAGCAGATGGGACATCGGGTGGCATCCTAATTACTTGGGATTTCCTATTAGTTGCCAAGACGGATGTGTATTCTGGCTCATTCTCTCCCTCTGTCTCCTCAGTTCAGTACACTGGCTTCTAACAAGTGTATATGGGCCTTCCTCTGCTTACAGTTGTCAAGCTTTTTGGGATGAACTCTCATTGATTCGATCCAGATGGAGTGTCCCTTAAGTAGTTGGGGGGCGATTTTAATGCTACCAGGTCTCATTTCGAAAAAAGTTCGGGTGGCCGCACCACAAGAACAATGCGTGAATTCTCCTCTTTCATGGCTCAATCAGATTTAATAGACCCCCCCCCCTTTTTCTCAACAGCCGTTTTACATGGACTAATAGATAGCAGAACCCCATTCTTTGCCAGCTAAATAGATCCTTAATCTCTTCTGCCCAGGAAGATAATTTTCCCTATTTCTTCCAAGAAGCCTTTTCAAGACTCACTTTGGACCACTGACTTATTGTCCTTCTTAGTGGAAGTCATAGCTTCAGGCCAAAGCCATTTAGGTTCGAAAACAAGAGAACACTTCACCCAGAATTCAAACCTAATGTTGGTACTTGGTGGAAAGAATGCTTGACTTCTGGCAGAAAGGGATTTAGGTTCTATCAAAAGCTACAGTTCATAAAGAATAAACTTATTTCCTAGAATAGCAACATTTTTGGGAAGCTTGACACTAAAAGACAGGGTTCTTAAGGAGATCTCCAGAATTGATAAGCAATATTCTGATAATATGGGCCTCTCTGAGGACCTTCAGGCTGCTAGATTGTCCCTCATGGCTGAAGCCAAATGATCAGCTGCAGCAAATGTTGCTGTAGCTTTTAAGTAGCATGACCAAAAAGAACACAAAAAGACAAAA